>VIAB01005199.1:55773-70404 GCA_009801035.1 Oophaga pumilio | reverse complement strand
TGGAGTGTGGAGATCACCTCATCGGACAAGCCTCTGGACCTCAGAATCTAACGTTCAGGATCCAAGCTGAGAGTTGGAGCACATCTGGATTGCAATGGAGAATCGGGCACAGGTGGAGGAGATCTTCCCTGTTTGGCAATAGAATAGGTTTCTCTGTCGACACCTTGTTTAGTAGAGGAAACCAGCTCCTCTTTGGCCAGAAGGGTACAATTGGGATAACTGTTGCCTTGTCGTCGTGTATCTTACTGAGTGTTCACGGAATTAAAGGAAGAGGTGGGAATGCATATAGGAGATCTCCTCCCCAGAGTTGTGATACTGTGTCGACTCCTGCCGAACCATCCAGGGGATTTAATGAAAAAAAGGTTCTGACCTTCGCAGTCATTCTGGTGGCGAAAAGATGCAAGTGTGGTTTTCCCCAACGTTGGCATAACATGTTGAATACTTCTGTGTTCAACTCCCATTCTGTGGGATCTATCTTCCTCCTGCTCAAGAAATCTGCCACCTGGTTTTTGGCTCTTTCTAGGTGTACTGCTGAAATGGATTCGACTGAGGTTTCTGCCCATCTGAAAATTTTGTTCGCCAGGTGCTGCAATGACGGATGTTTTGGGCTTCCCTGATGCTTCAGAAATGCCACTGTTATGTTGTCGGATAACACTTTTACATGCTTGCCCCTGACTATTGAGCGAACCTGATGAAGCACTTTCCACACCGCATATAATTCCCTGAAGTTTGATTACCTGGTTTTTACTTCCAGATCCCATTGTCCCTGGTAGTATCTCCCCTTTACATGACCACCCTACCCGAACTGACTTGTGTCGGTGGTGGCAGTGATACAAGGAGAGAGAATCCAAGGCACTCCTGTTTTTAGGTTGTTTGAAATGGTCCACCATTCCAGGGACCTCCTTACCCGAAGGGATAGCGCTATTCTTTTGTCCTGCGAACTTAGCCTTCTGTCCCAAGCTAGCAAGATCTCCCTTTGCAATTCTCGAGAGTGGAATTGACTCCACCTTACACGGGATACATGATATAATCAGACCTAGTATCTTCATCGCTTCCCTGATGGAGCCAGGGTGCTTTGTGAACCAGTGAATACTTTCAATTCGCATAGCCTGTTTCTCCTCTGGTAAAAAAGATGTTCTGGAGTGGAGTCTAGGAGGACCCCCAGAAATTTTATTCTGGACTCTGGGATCAAGTTTGACTCTTCCCAATTTATGATCCACCCCAGATCCTGTAGCGTGAGATTGTGAAGCAGCAATCGATTCTGAGCTGTTCTCTGGATTTTGCCACTACTAGAAAATCGTCCAAATAAGGTATTATGGTTATGTCGTGGCCTGTTAGATAGGCAACTATCTCTGTTATTAGTTTGGTAAATACTCTGGGGGCTGAGGCTAGGCCAAAGGGAAGACACCGGAACTGATAGTCATGAACCCTCCCCTGGATTCTCAGAGCAAAACTTGGGTATTTTTTATAGCAAGCGTGAATTGGGACATAGTAATACTCACTTTTCAAATCTAATGTGCACATCACCATATCTTTGTCTATGAGGGGTTCTGTGGATTTTATGGATTCCATTTTGAATCTCTTGTATTTTATCCACCTGTTTAGGGGTTGGAAATTTATTATTGTTCTGGAATCTCCTGACAGTTTCTTTGAGAAGAGGCTTGAGTAATGACCCTCACCTCTCTCCTGAGCGGGGACCAGGACAATTGAACCCACTTCCAGTAGATCCTGAATGTCTGCCCACATGGGGAGGTTGGTAGATGATGAGAATTGGTTACAACGAACCTCTCTGGAGGTAGATGGATGAACTCCAGCTTGTAACCCTGGGAGATTGTGTGTAGAATCCATGGATTCTGATATATTTTCTGCCAACTCCCTAGAAACTCCTTTAACCGACCTCCTACTCTGATGGCGTCATTTCCTGTGTAAGGCTGTGCCTGCGCCAGAAAAGATGGAATCTCTGCCCTTTCCTCCCTTGGGGTAACTCCATCTCTGTCTTTCCTTTCCTTTTATAGTCTGACATCTGACTAGGTCAAGATCTACAAAAGGGCTGGTATTTTTTCGGCCTTTCCTCAGGGAATCCCTTTTTTCTATCTGAGGCCTTCTCCAGGATGTCATCTAGAACTGGCCCAAATACTTTACCCCCTGAGAAGGGGATGACACAAAGTTTAGTCTTCGATTGGGTATCTCCTGCCCAAGTTTTTAGCCAAATAGCCCTTCTGGCTGCATTGGACAATGATCCATTTCTGGCTGTGAATCTTACTGATTCCGCCGATGCATCAGCCATGAACCCGGAACAGAGAGCTTGCTATCTGTCTGTGTGTAGGGTATGGCTACTGAGATATGGCTTCTGAGAGCCTACTCACGTGCCCCTGGCTCTGCTCTAGGCCCTCCAATCTGGTTGATTCCTCCATGCTTGCTAGCTGCTGGCGGTGTGTAACAGACCCCCCCATGTTCCCATTTTATTTATAGGATACCTGGTTGATCCTGCTTATCCCTGGCACGGGCACTGGTGGGCACCATGACCGCGACCCGGAAGTCCTCTGACTGAGGCTGGCGCCACCGCTTGGATGCTCCCTTGCCGGCTGTGACCCAGATGTGACTTGTAGACGCGGCCGGAAGTGCACGTGTGCTGGATTTGGGACGCTCGCTGAGCTTGCGGAAGTGTTCTCCCCGGGACCGCTGTACGCGGCTGCATGACGTGAGGTCAGAGAGCCCCCAGGTAGGAGGAAGCGGACACCACCCCAGGAGCAGCGCTAAACTGGGGCGGGCTGAAGGACCCCCCCATGGCGGGTGTCAGCCGCAGATTTCTTGAGGCGGGAAGGGAAAGGCTGGGCCCCCCCGATCCTCACCATCTGCCCGGCACGGTCAGGACTAGGCTTGCCATTCCTATTCTCAGTGGGACAGGAAAAACACTGAAGGGTGGTAGGGGGAGGGTCCTTTTAACCGCTCATTGTTCATGTCCCACTGAGGATTAGAAGGACGTCCTCCATGGTGCTGTCAGGATGGATTCCTGGAACTACAATTACAAATTAGCGTTTTTGTTCACCATGCCACTAGGTTATCACTTTTGCCTTGTGACGTGCTCCATCCTGCTGGGGAACGGCATTGTTTATCACCAAATTGCTCCTTGATTGTTGGGAGAAGTCGCTCTTGGACGATGTTTAAATCCCATTCTGTATTCCTGGCAGTGTTCTTAAACTAAATTTTGAGTAAGCCCCCTCCATTGATAAAAGACCCCTACACATGAATGGTCTAGTGATGCTTTAGGCCACGATCACACGTTCAGAATGTGGTCAGTATTTTACATCAGTATTTGTAAGCCAAAACCAGGAGTGAAGCAATTAGAGGAAAAGAATAATAGGAATCAGTGCACCAATTCTGCATTTTTTACACACTCTTGGTTTTAGCTTACATTATGGGTTAAAAAACTCAACAAATACTCAACGTGCTCATGTGATGTAACAGTTGGCATGACACGGAACTCATGGTAGCGCTCACCTTTCCTTCTCCAGACAATTATTCTTTCAGATGTCCCAAACAGTCAGTTGTTTTCTCTGATGAAGTCCCTTCAGACTGTTTGGGACACTCGGAAGAATAATTGTCCGAAGAAGAAAAGGTGAGCGCTACCATGAGTAATGTAATGTCTACAGTATAACACCCTGAGACCATTCATGTGTGGGCTCACTCACAATTGCAAAAAGTCTTTGAAAAATAAGGCTCAACACTGTAAATTGCAGTCTTTGCATAAGCTTTATGTATTAATAAAAGTTAAAAACTTATGAAATACTTACAATTGTACTTCAATAACGGTAAAACATCTAAGACCTATTAAAAAAAAAATAAAAGAACCCCAGCAAACTGTTGGTAAACCAAAATTTGTGACGGTGTCAAAACTTTGTCCACCACCTTAGTGTGTGCGTGTGGTATATACAGTCATTGCTGAAAGTGTTGACACTCTTGAAATTGTTTTAGAAAATTAAGTATTTCTCCCCGAAATTATTGAAATTACATGTTTTGTTATACACTTGTTTATTCCCTTTGTATGTATTGGAACAACAGAAAAAAAATAAAGAATAAAAGGCAAATTGATATTATATCCAATCAGGACCCCCAAAAAGGGCCAGACTAAATTATTGGCACCCTCAAGTTAATATTTGGTTGCACACCCTGTGAAATAACAATTTCAAGGGTGCTGACACTTTTTGCCATGACTGGTTTTACTTTGTTTCATTGCCTCCTTCTAAAGAGTTCACTGATACCTGTGTGGTGCTGTAATAGGATGTCACTGTTGTGGGATGTCAGTTTGAGTATTTTTTACCCTCCTAAATATTCAGCCATCACCTGTGAGTTGTATTATTGACATTTTGGATGCCATAACTTGGGCACAAAGTGGCAGACCACATCAAGTTACAGCGAGGTCACAATGCCGTTTTTGAGATATTATCGTTTTTGTTTACAGACCGTGGCCCTGGAAACTAACCACAGTGCTTGACAGCAGAACATCTGTAGTGCTTATTATTTATTTATTATTTTTTTTTCTTTTCTATATTGACCGTGCATGCACAGTTTTGAAGCTGAGCAGTTACCTTCTAATCCTGGCCACTTGCTCTTACTAGTTAGACAGCAGCAGTGGTTGGTCTTCTAGGCAGTGAGCTGTTAACAAACGAGAAGTATTAATAATTAAAGAACGACTGCAAATTTTAGTAAATACGTTGAAAAAGTTCTTGCTGTTATAAACATTATCCAACACTATATATCTGTAAGGAGGGAACAACTATTTAACAGGTTTTCTAAAAGAAAAAAAAATGCAGCAACTCGGTTTTACAATATCTTCCAAAGATGATCAGATCATTTGTTTCAGAAAAAATTGGTAATTACTGCTGTGAATCCAGATTTGTTGTCGGAGAATAAGGGTACTTTATAAAATTAAAGTGCATGTCAGAGGAAAATTTTAAATCCATAAGACCTCTCCAAAGAAGGGCCATATAACCCTCACATTGAACATATGGGGCTAATTACAGAGGAAGAGAAAAACTAATTTAAACAGGGGAAGTAAAAGAGCACGGTGATGCTTCCTCCTCCATTGAAATAGGAGCCCCCTGCAGTGACCCTGGTAATTACAGCTGGGAGATTTGCTGGGTTGAAGACACTGAGGTGGAGAAGTATGCTTCCGAACAAAAAGGCTTCCTCTGATCAAAGAATCTTTCACAGCCCAGTCGGAGTCACTGGATATTGGCGTTTTACTCAATCTGATATTTATGGGGGATATATTTTCAATGTCGTGGCAAAGGGACTAACAAAACGCATTCACTCATCACCGTAAGACTGGCAGAACCCTTACAACTTAACGTTCTGATGGATGATTCTATCCAGGTAATTTTTCATCTCTATGATGACGTTATCTACCGCCTGAAGATATTCTGTAAGTTGGGGATCTTTTAAAACTCTGAAAGACCTAGCACATCCCACAGTCTGCTGCTTCATGAGTAGAGTTGTGTGAATTTTCTCGGGTCCCTGCTTGTTTGGCAAGCTATAGCGCTTACTGAATAAGCTGCTGAGGGAACCCGGCTTCCTGGATCGCGCCGGCTGATCAGCTCCGCAGCTGCATGTGTCGTGGCTGTGTGACAGGCACGACACATGCATGGAGAGCCCAACAAACAGGATCTCCATGCATGTGTCGTACCTGTCACATAGCCGCGACACATGCAGATGTGGCGCCGGACAGCTGATTAGCAGGAGCGATCCAGAAAGCCGGGTTCCCTCTGCAGCTTATTCGGTAAGTGCTATAGCTTGCCAAACAAGCAAGGGACCCGAGCAAATTTGCTCAACTCTACTCATGAGCTCTTTGAGGGGAGGTATGTGGGCATAACCTTGATCTGATAAACAGTGTTTGGGTCATTCGTCGGTCCTGGAAGGTGAAGGTA
The DNA here is from genome assembly GCA_009801035.1 of Oophaga pumilio. NCBI lineage: Eukaryota > Metazoa > Chordata > Amphibia > Anura > Dendrobatidae > Oophaga > Oophaga pumilio. The sequence continues at coordinate 64,477 of VIAB01005199.1, read as the reverse complement.
CATCTTGCTGTGGGTTCTGTTCATTTTCCTAAGGAATACCTCGCCCTGCTAAGCGGCAAGCCATTTCCGTGACATTAGGTTCAGTAATTGTTTCGTTATTCCCTTTTTAATTTATGTAATTGTATATATCCTGTAGTTTTGTTCCCATTTTGTATCATTTCGTTATTCCCTTTTTAATTTATGTAATTGTATATATCCTGCAGTTTTGTTCCCATTTTGTATCATCTTTGTATATATTTTTTTTAAAAACACTGCCTACCTTTTGGGATTAAATATATCAAATGTAATGGCTCTGTTCCTATTGCCCTGTAAACGAAACCCTTGCAGCCATATACTAACTGTAACGGGTGTCCAATCTGCCTGTATAAACGATTGGTGGTGGCAGCTAGTGGTGTGTTTTTTTTTTTTTGTGGAACCATCACTCAATCGCATAACTGTCCTGACTATTATAGGCAGCAGGGTTGTGTTACCCTGACAAACTGATAAGTGGCGGGATCTGCGTGACTCCCTTCTCCCCAGGCTATCCTTGACAACTGTTGGCAGCATTGGGTCTGCGTGACAAATCAGCGGTTTTACTTGACAGTGCAGTACGGAGTATTTGTTTCCAATAAGTTATTTTGGTGTCACACAATAATGAGCACAGACCATATGCTGGACGGCTGGGTTTCGAGACTGAGCTAGTGCAACATCATCTACTATGCGCCAAGCTACAGTGATGACGTTGCGCCCTCAAAATCCACTTCTGGGATTCTGGAAGGTAAGAGATTAGTGAGCCTCCCGTCCAGCAACCAGAGCCTAGTGCCCCAGCAGACGGACCGCTGTCCAACAGATTGATCCGCCCATGTTTAGTGCTCGGTGCACCTTTAGTGTGGCTGAGTAGTTCAGTGCCACCTACTTGTTTTACATCAATCTCCGCAGGAAGGTGCACTGCTCTGTTCGGCCACTCCAAAGGTGCCCCAGACACCTGATTAGCACGTTTCAGTAAAGAACAATTCCTGGCACTATTTTTATTAGGGCTATGATCAAACCAAGCACAGCATCTTGTAAGGAACAGTCATACTGTGGTGACAGATTTCCATAAAATTGATGATCATTGCTCTTTTCCAGTGTTAATTTAGTTTTCAGAAGTGTGCTAATCTACTATATAATCTTCTAATTCTGTCTGTCTGTAACGGAAATCCCACGTCGCTGATTGGTCGCATCCGGCCACGACCAATCAGCGACAGGCGCAGTCCAGCCGCGAATTGGCGCAGGATTTGAACCACGCACGCCACCGCTATCGTCGGGAGATCAGCAGCGCTGCTCGCAGCGGAAGTACCCCGACCGGCGGCCTCCACGTAAACCCCAGCAGCTGCCTCCACGGACATATTCTAGAATACCCGATGCGTTAGAATCGGGCCACCATCTAGTGTGTCATAACTATGGTTCTCATTTAGATCTTTGTTTTATTAGCTTTTTGTCTTCATTCTCTGCTAGTCCCACACACAAATATCCATTTTTGTCTAAATTAATAACAAATACAGAACTGTTTTTTGTTTTGTTTTTTTTCTTTTGAAAACTTATTTGCAGTTTTCAGATTTCTTCGCATTATAGATTTTCATCAATAGGACATGCTAGTAAGGCCAATTTCACAGGAGCGCATACAGAATCATCCGTTTTGTGTAAAAAAAAAAAAAACATACCTTTTTCATCCATATCCATATGCCATTTGTACATCTGTTTTTTATTTTTATTTTTTTTTACATGAACATTTTAATAAAAGGTTAAATACATAAACTGTATGTACCGTAATCTGTTTTCTACGCAACCCTTCACTTGTAATGGGTGAGTCTGATCCAGAACACGGATCAAAGTACTGCATGCTCGATTTTCTTGCATGCACATCATCTTTCCGTGTGTGGAAGCGTTCATGTATACTACCACATGGACTTGCTTTGGTCAGTGTGTTGTCCATATGCTATCAGTTTTGCACTCTGGGGCGTTTATTACATTTGTTTGAACGATCCCTAATGGGGACTGAGCCGGGTATCATGATCTTGACATCATTGTTCTCACAGCTCTCACTCTCCGTCTCTTGGTGTCCCCGGGTCTTTACTCCCTTTAGTTATTTGGCCTACAGTCTGCTACCCCGTTTATGGAGCATAAAAGTGATACTACGATTTCTGCAAATGCAATTTTTTTTTTTGCAGCTTTAAAATTGTAAAAGAAACATTCTTAAACGTTTCTTTCTGTATCAGTTCCTCAAGGTTTTCACAATTTCTGCTTGCAATTATTTCCATATACTGGAAGTTGCTGAACTTTCACTTTTAATGACTACAAGCAAAGATCTTAGAATCTCTGAGCTATGTAGACACTTGTCCTTGATATATGGTCTTGTGTGGCTTCACCAACAATCCAGCGAATACTGAATTTTAACCCACATTTTTATGTTTCAACTGAGAATATGATCTATCTCTGATGTGTGAAATATAAGGGGTAGGGGTGTCTAATCTTGTTAGATGTTGCTCTAGTCTAGACAGTGACTGTTCCAATGCTTCACCTGTTGTACTCCTTAGTATATCTGATAAACTTATGTGACATAATGTGGCCAACAAAGCTGCCACTACGGTTCTTTCTCTAGATACATGGAACTGAGATATATAGAAGTTCTGTATGTGTCTGCGTTCTATATACAAATACACAGGAGAAATGCCCTGTCTCGTCTTGGTGGAAGTTTCTTACTAACAAACATTGCTGATAAATCTTGCGTAGGAGGCTTTCTCCTGACTTTCTTGGTATAAACACTGTTATTATCACACATGGTATTTGATGTGATTTCGTTAATGCTTTGAAAACAATTTCTAAATATTAGTGGCATGACCTTGAGTCGGCTCCTTGTTGGGAAAGTTGGCTGATTTCTCCTTCAATGATTGTTGTCTGTTTAGTCTTGTTTGTTTGTGTGTCTTGGTGATACAAATGTCAAAGAAATGGGATGTTTTGTTACACTTTTATAAGTTAATTTATTACATATACTCTCAAATCTGTAAAATATAGCCATTCATTCACTCATGGGTTTTTCACTCTGTCTTCATTGATGGATAGCGATCTGCCACTCTTAGTGCCAGCTGCCTCTCTGTCTGTACACAGTGACACAACGTCAAAGTGAAATAAATTACAAATATGAACTCACTAGATGGTGACCCGATTCTAACGCGTCGGGTATTCTAGAATATGTATCTCCCGGCTACGTTGCCGCTGACCTCGATGCGGCAGGAGATGACCCGCGGCTACTGTTGGGAGATCTCCCGACGATAGCGGTGGCGTGCGTGGTTCAAATCCTGTGCCAACGCGCGGCCGGACTGCGCCTGTTGCTGATTGGTCGCGTCTGGCCGGAATCAGCGATGCGGGATTTCTGTTACAGACAGACAGAATTAGACAATTATATAGTAGATAATTTAAAGTGAATATTCACTGGTTCAACAATTAGTACCTACTCAAAAGAAGTGAACACACAGATATACGTATAATTTTATTCAATGACAAAATATGAAACAATTCCGAAATGTTGAAAACATTATAAGGGAGATTAAAGTCCTATGCAGGAAAAACTCTGCAAAACGTGTAGGTAGTGGGTAGGAAAGACAGTACAACGTTTTGGCTTCCACAAAGTAGCCTTGTGGTCAAGCCAATAATAAAGGCATATTAATAAAGCATAATGATTCACAAGAGGTGTGACTTGAGTAGACCATAAAGATTATATATCAAAGACCATAAAGGAAGAAAAATAAGGGAAGGCTTAGTTACCAGTTGCAAGTACTCAGTGACGCCAATGTACAGTTCACCTGTTGGCTTTCTCAAGGAGTACATACCATACTCCTTTTTGATTATTTTGAGTAGGCCTTAATTCTCTATACACAGTGCGGTGACTGCTGAACACGCGCCGGCACTACCAAAAATGCTAAAACTGACACAAAAATAGGCATCAGTGGGGCACGGAAGAGCATTATTGGGGCCACTGAGCTCACACTGCAGATACATAGATCAGGGTGCCCCACAGCAAATTCAGGTCACTCTAGCCTGGCCTAAATGGGTTATGGGTATCAGAACTGGCATCAAAGTGGGCAGTCGATTTTGATGATTTGAATAAGTAGCTGTTGTTTTTCAGGGGTTAAATGACTTTGGGCCACTGATCTCACACCTTCGTTACCAAATTAGTGATGCCCCAAATCAAAATCAGATCACTCCAGCCTGGCCCAAATGGATTCTGGGCAGCAGAGCTGGCACCAAAGTGGGCATTAGCAAATTTTATCAGATTTAAATAAGTAACTTTTTTTTTTTTTATTTTGAACATTTAAAATAAAGTAAAATTATTAGGAAGCTTATTCAAAAGGTTGAGTTTTTTTTTTTTTTTTTTAATTTATATTTATGAAGACGGTGACGCATAACGCGCTTTGGGGTGTGTACTTCACTCTCTCCAGGCCAATCCAACCTTCCTTGATAGATTTCTTACTCTTCTCCATTTTGGGATATTTTGGTAATTGCACTTTGCATTGTTTGGCTATTTGCCCATTATTTGGGGGTACCAATTTTATGTGCCTATTCTCTGCTGCTCTCTGTAGGATTATTCCACAGTATTGCTGCCACATTTTGGGATTAGTATGAATAGTTAGTGATCTACACATGTACTTGCTATGTGTTTGTACTTGTATACCTCACATTTCTGGATTCCTCTTACCTGTATCGGATTCATGCAGTTGGTCGCTGGGAGAATGGGATCCTCTGTCCCATACTCCTACCTTTTATCTAGTGTTTACTAATACAATCAGAGCAATAAAATAAAGATTAATATACTGATTTGGGTGTTCTGCTTCCACTGTTTATCGGTTTCTAATAACCAGAAACGTAGCTTCAGAAGCCACAATCTAAATTTCCCTCAAACCCGTTAGCAAGTATGTTGTAAATCTCAATCATCCCTAATATTTATCGGAGTTGTATGACTTTGTTTCTGTGAACATAAATCTAAACCTTTTCTGCTCTTTTCAGGTATATACGGCTCTACGGCAGAAAATTTAGCAAAGAAGATCATGTTCTCTTTGTGAAGCTATTGTATGAGCTGGTGACTGTTCCCAAATTGAAGATCAGCATGATGCAAGGTTTTGCACGCTTGTTGATTAGCCTTTTGAAGTAAGTTAAGGAACAACTGTGGATTTTTAGTAGTTATGTTGTTGTAGTAAAACAGACATACACACATCCTGGACATGTAAATAATATGTAAAAAGCTATAGATGTTTTTAAAAAGACTCAATATAAAAAATATTTACAGTTAAAGACCAAAATATGGCTCTCATGAGACTAAAAACCTGATTTTCTTCCATGTGGGGCAAATCTTTTCACCTTTGTTCATACTGATGTCTTACTCTCTAAATTTCTGTTCAAAACGTAAACCAATCTGGCACTAAATTTGAAAAAACAAGCGGTTTACATTTTTTAGCTAGATTTTAGACCTGATGAGGCTGGTGTACTTGCTTTGAAACTCCATGAATGGCTGTATAATCTTCATGTGAGGATGAGCATATTATGAGACCAGCTATCGAATTGGAGATCTCCCAAGCTTCTGCTTGTGCTGAGCTGTGTGAGATCTCAGCAGCAGCAAGGAGGAGACACACTAAGGAGCCGTCAATCAGGCGCCGTAGGTGGTAATGGAGTTAAACTTTCATAAAGAATTATACAGCCATTCTCACTTGCCTTTTCAAAGTAAATGCAGCATCCTCTTCAGGTGTAAGATCTGTTTAGTAATAGGCGTAGTTTGTATTGTGAAATCTGGTTGATCTAATCCGTGATTTACATATGTGCTATGAAACCGTGACACTAGTACTAACAGTGTTGGAGCCATATTATCATTTCAGGAAACTTCATAAATAGTAATTTCTGTGTGATGTTATTACTGTTTGCTCTTGGACTTTTCCTAACATCCTTTAGGATATGTTTCATACTGACAGTCTCTGTTCTCTCGCTCGCTCTAAATTGATTATGTGTGCATATATGTATAAGGACTAGTGATGAGCGAGCGTGCTCAGTTAAGCCGTTATCCAAGCGTGTTCGTCCTAATTGAGTATTTTCAGCGTGCTCGAAAAATATTCTTGAGTCGCCGTGGCTGTTCAACAGCCTCAACACACGCAGGGATTTGTCTGTTTGTTAGGAAATCCCTGCATGTGTTGCGGATTTTGGACAGCCGCGAGACATGCAGCCGTGTCGACTTGAGCATATTTTTTGGGTACACAGAAAATGCTCGATTTAGGACACGAGCATGCTCAGATTAGAGCTTATCGCATCACTAATAAGGACTAGTGATGAGCGAGTATACTCATTGCTCGGGTTTCCCCGAGCATGCTCAGGTGGTCTCTGAGTATTTGGAAGTGCTCGGAGATTTTGTTTCTGTTGCTGTAGCCGCATGATTTGCGGCTATTTGACAGCCTAAATACATGTGGGAATTCGCTAGCAAACAGGCATTCCCCACATGTATTCAGGCTGTCAAGCAGCTGCAAATCATGGAGCTGTGGCAACAGAAACTAAATCTCCGAGCAGTTCCAAATACTCTGAGACCACCAGAGCGCTCTCGGGAAAGCCCGAGCAACGAGTATACTCGCTCATCACTAGTCCTTATTAGTGATGCGATAAGCTCTAATCTGAGCATGCTCGTGTCCTAAATCGAGCATTTTCTGTGTACCCAAAAAATATGCTCAAGTCGACACGGCTGCATGTCTCGCGGCTGTCCAAAATCCGCAACACATGCAGGGATTTCCTAACAAACAGACAAATCCCTGCGTGTGTTGAGGCTGTTGAACAGCCACGGCGACTCAAGAATATTTTTCGAGCGCTCTCGGGAAAGCCCGAGCAACTAGTATACTCGCTCATCACTAATAAGGATCTAAAAATGCTTTGCTGATTATCAGCCTGACACAATATGGTATTTTTTTTTTGACCGCTTGCAGGAAGAAAGAGCTCCTTTCACGAGAAGACCTGCAGTTACCCTGGAGACCATTGTACGACATTCTGGAGAGAATACTGTACTCTAAAACAGAACACCTTGGTCTTAATTGGTTTCCCAAGTAAGTAAATCAAATTGCTGTTGGCAGTGAATGTCCTGCTCAGGATGCATTAGTAAAGGAACATATAGCCTGCAGTTTCCTTGTTTTCTTTAATAGGATAGAATAGCTAGACACTGCGGAGGTGGTAGCATTGAGTGTCATTACTAGTTGTTGGAAAATGGCCTTGCCTCGGCATGAAAGCTGCAGTTTCACTACCACGCTCTCATTTTTCCCTTTCATTACATAAAATATTAAACTAATTTTTATTTTAGATGGATTAGATGTCTACCTTTTTGTTGTAAATCTATATCTATATATCTATAAATATAATCTCTTGCTTAAAACACTTCTGTTTTCTCTTTTTGCTAAAGATGTTCTTTCTGTGTAATTTGCACCTTGGATGCTTTGTCTTTTGGGAGTTAGATTGTGTGATATATTTATCCAATTTTTATCATTGGTACTGTTTCTAGTCACTGCTTTACACTGCAGCTCTTCAGGTTCAGCTTGTGATGCAGGCTTACTGACAAGTCAGTGCATAGAGTGGCAATTTTCTACTTTCTACTGTATAATGACTGTGTCTGACCTTGCAGGAACATCTTCCAGTACATAGCACAATTCCTCCTGGCTAGGGGAGGAAACAAAGTAGATTCTTTCTGTGGAGTAAGAACAGGCAGGGAAATGTCGATCACAGGAGTGAGCGTTTCTGCTGCGTCTTCAGCACCCTAACTAAGATCATCATAACCCAAGTTTGAGACTTGAGCTCAGCGGCAGCTGGAGCTTCTACCTCACTGACTTTCTTTATGATGAGCTCAGGGGACTGGAGATGGGGAAAAAACACTCACTCCTGTGCTAAAACAGGCAGGGAAGTCTTTTAAGTCACATAAAGCAGCAGCTGCAAAACACTGTAGTCTCCTGTATAATCGCTCATTCTTCCTCTCCTGCCCAGGAGCTGTGGTATGATCAGAACATGTCCCTGTACGGTAACACAGTCATTACACAGTACACATCAGGGGCACATTTATGAGTTTATATCGGAACAGGAATATTTTTATTCAACCCATCCAATTATGGAGCATATTATTATTCCAAGATCTGTTTGTTAAAATGTGCTTTGCTTGTGGGAAAACCCCTTTGAAATGGAGAGCTGTTAATTATGCAACAATCGAGAAAACGTAACGACTCCAGTATACAGTGCACCAAATGCTGTGGTGAATAATTGCATTTGGCACAGCGGGGAACGCTGCAGACTTCTCTTGCTGTATATTGAAAAAATTGGTTTGTGGATGTGGGCTCTGATGACCTTATGAATCTGATAGGTTGTGCTGCTGAAGTCTCTTGTATCGACTGTTGCCTGTGATTAGAGCTAGCAAGACTGCGGCAGGCGTAGTTGGGACTGCGGCAGTCATAGTTGGGTCTGCGACAGTCATAGTTGGGACTGCGGCAGGCTTAGTTGGGACTTTGGCAGGCTTAGTTGGGACTTTGGCAGGCTTAGTTGGGACTGCGGCAGGCTTAGTTGGGTCTGCTGGCAGGCATAGTTGGGACTGCGGCAGGCATAGTTGGTACTGCGGCAGACATAGTTGGGTCTGCGGCAGGCATAGTTGGGTCTGCGGCAGGCATAGTTGGGACTGCGGCAGACA
>VIAB01005199.1:36762-51147 GCA_009801035.1 Oophaga pumilio | reverse complement strand
GGGGTAAAAAAACAAAAAAAAAAAACAAAAGTCTGCCGCAGGGTGCTACAGATCAGGCACAGTTTGAGAATAGGAGATGATCTGCAGCTCTCGCCAGCCGCTGCTACACATTGAGCTGAGCTGTGTTATACAGCTCCACGCAATGTTTCTCTCTGACCCATTGTTTGGTAGGTAGGAACGGGCCATCACTGATCTGGTATTTATGGCTATCCTCACATCTTCTCTTCCTGATCCCTGTATGTATCTACTTCCTGGACCCGTTTTGACACAGTGGAAATGACAAGATTTTGCCTGATCAGCCAGTCTTTGAGTTGTGTTGTACTTAGATTTTGTACCGTCCCTCTGTTATCTCTTTATGAGAAATTTATGGGGACATTGTTCAAATAGTGCTGACTGTGCCAAATTCTAACATCCAAACACATTCACCTGCACTCCAAGCCCCTAAGGCTGTGTGCACATGGTGAGTATTTATTGCAGATTTTCCTTCATCAAAAAATTACTGACAGAAAAAAATGCTGCATAAAGTATGTGTTTTTTGTTTCTTTATTATGTGAGTTTTTGAAGTGCTTGTGTGTTTTTCCCATTCAGTTGAATGGGTGAAAATTGTTGAAAAAAACGCTGAAAGAATTGATATGCTGCAGATAGGGGGAAAAAAAACACTTTAGTTCAAACACGCATGGTAAATAATAAGCACCATGTGCTTGAGATTTCAGGAACTTAATGCTGGTCCTGTAAGGTACAGAACTTTTTACCTTTGAAAAAACGCTGCAAAAACACATGTGAACAAGCCCTAATGTATATGTGAGCATTGGATTCATGAATTTTGTATCTGATTTACTGCTAGTCTAAGTTTACATATTCAAGGTACTTGGCACAAATGTTGATCAAATTGTGTGAGCCCATCTGCCAGCGACAAGGCAACCTCTCTAGATGGGAACCTACACTATGAGACTTGCGTGCTCTGAGCCAATGTCTGAAAACTTATACGGCAAGTAGGATCCAGCTCTAAGTAAAAACAGCCATGGATAGGTAGAAGTCCTCACGCAAATATCGAGGCAGTGACTTACCCCCAAATATACACTGAAAAACTCCCAGCAAAATGAAACAAATGTAAAGATTGCAGTGACTGCATTGCTATAGCATAAAAACAAGTACAACTAAGGTATGTGTGAACAGTAAAGGGAATCTGACAACAGGTTTTTGCTGCCTCGTCTGTGAACACCCTGATGTAGGCAAAGAGACCCTAAATTCAATGATGTATCACGTTTTAAGGTTGCAGCGGTTCTGACAAAATCAGAGTTCTTGGATTTACCAATGCTATTGGCAGTGAGCTGCTTATCACAGGAGAGGGCGGAGTCTGACTAGCATGCACATGCCTTGTAGTCCAGGCAATGATGATCACCAGATAATTAAAACCTTTAAATATAAGTAAATCGCATACAGCTTGACATGTGACACATCGTTGAAATCTGAGTTTGAATCCCTATCTCATGCTGTCGTCAGATTACGCGGCAAAAACGTGCTGACCGATTTCTATTAACTATATGAATTGTGTGAGGACACACACTTATGGCAAGGGGACAGTAGCTCTGTTTTCAATCTGTGCATACATTTCCAGGAGAAGTAACTGAAGAACCAGCATAATTCTTGGGGAACACAAGTATTTGCTATAACTGATCTGTTAGGACTAGTGACACATCTTCTTAAAGGTCCTTTTTCTTTCCAGAAATGTAAAAGTAGCCATATTTATTAATCTAAAATGTAAAATTCCAGCCACAGTTGAATAATTATTTTAGTTTCTTTTGGTTTCATTTTGTTAATGAAATAATGGGACAGTTTCTGTTATAGATGCATTAAAAATGGATTTTCAGGTTCAATCCTACATGTATGGAGCCCTCTGCCCTCCTGTTTCACACACAAATGTATTTGAGAACATAGGTGTGGGCTTTGGGGGGGATTATAAAGCTTTTCCTCTCTGGAGTTATTTAAGCCTCTGCTTTTTAAAAGTAAAGAGTGAGAACCAAAAAGAAGAAGCCGAACATGTGGTCAGAGAAAAATGGGGACAGTTCGTATAAAGATAAAAGTGGTAAGTGGTAACACCACAACAAAAGGTGCCTGCACAATTAATAAAAACACACGACTTATACACAGTAATAGAATGTGACAATAAACCACTAGGTAATAAAAGCAATAAATGAAATCAATAAATCACAACCTAGATATGTCATAGATGCTGTATTAAACATCAGGTATACTCAGTTTCAAAAATGGATATATCATCTCACAGAAACCTATATTCTTTTACTGTATATTAATGTGTTTTTATTAATTTTGCAAGCACTTTTTGTTGTGGTGTTACCACTTTGTCCAGTAAAGGTATTTTATCTTTATACGAACTGTCCCCACTTTTCTCTGACCACGTGTTCTTTCGGCTTGGCTTCTTCTTTTTGGTTCTCACAATTCTTCTGAATGGTCTGCTGTTCATCCACAGAGCAGATATATATCACCCACCTTCTAAGAAATCTTGTATATCACCTTGTTTAACTCTTGTGTATATATATCTATTGCTGCATTCAGCACGTGTTTTAAACCTTAAAAGTAAAGAAAAGAGTGCACTGTGCTAATAATCTAGACAGTCTCTGAAGAAATTCTACTGACTTCTATATAAAATTGTCAGTAAGCTCCTTCCTGCTATCTGTCGGATTCCCTTCTACTCACAGTCCAAAAGTGTTGGCACCCTTGAAATTGTTCCAGAAAATGAAGTATTTCTCCCACAAAATTTATGGCAATTACCTATGTTTTGTGATGCACAAGTTTTTCGTTTGTGTGAATTGGAACAACGTAAAACACAAAGGAAAAAAAAAAACAAATTAAAGATAATTTCATATACAACCCCAAAAATGGTACGGACAGAACTCAACTTAATATTTGGTTGCGCAACCTTTAGAATAAATAGCTGCAAATAATCGCTTCCTATAACGATCAACAACTTTTTACACCTCAACTGGAATTTTTGTACCACTCTTCTTTTGCAAACTGCTCCAGGTCTCTCATATGTGAAGGGTGCCTTCTCCCAACAGCAATTTTAAGATCGCTCCACAAGTGTCCAATGGGATTTAGATCCGGACTCATTGCTGCCATTTCAGAACTCGCCAGCACTTTGTTTCCATCCATTACTGGGTGCTTCTTCAAGTATATTTGGGGTCATTGTCCTGCTTCGAAGTTCCATGACCTAGGACGCAAACCCAGCTTTCTGACACTGGGCACTACATTGCGACCCAAAATCCTTTTTGTAATCTTCAGATTTCATGATGCCTTAAACACAGTCAAGGCACCCAGTGCCATAGTCAGCAAAACAACCCCAAAATAGCTTTGAACCTCTACCATATGTGACTAGGTACTATGTTCTTTTCTTTGTAGGCCTCATTCTGTTTTTGGTAAACAGTAGAATGATGTGTTTTGCCAAAAAGCTCTTTCTTGGTCTCGTCTGTCCACAAGATTCTTTCCCAGAAGGCTTTTGGCTTAATCACGTACATTTTGGCAAACTGCAGTCTAGCTTTTGTGTCTGTCAGCATTGAGCTCCTCTTGGGTCTCCTGCCATAGCATTTCATTTCATTCAAATTTCGACAGATAGTTTAAACTTCTTTGGAACTTCATTGGTGCTGCTTATCCACTGTCTGGACTATATTGCATTGCAACTTTTTATCAGTTTTTCTCTGCCATCCTTGTCCAGGGAAATTAGGTACAATGCCATTGGTTGTAAACTTATTGATTTTATGTTGCACATAATGAGCAAAGGAACATCAAGATCTCTGGAGATGGACTTGTAATCTTGAGATTGTTGATGAGAATCAAAATTGTTGAAAAATAAGTCCTCAGACATTTCTCTTCTCTTTCTGTTCTCCATGCTGTTGTGAGTTTGAACGAGCGTCACATGCTTGAAACAAAGTTGATTACCCACAATTTTGGAAAGATTCCAACTATTTTGTTTGGCCCATTTTGGGGGGTTTTGTGTGAAATTGTCCAATTTGCCCCCCTTTTTTTTTGGGGGGGGCGTGTTTCTGTACACACAACGCAAATAAACGTGTATAGCAAAGCATGTTAGTTTTTTGGGAGAAATACTTCGTTTTTTGGATCAATTTCAAGGTTGGCAACACTTTTGGCCATGACTGTGCCGCAATCCACCATAAATATATTGCAGGTTGGCATATATTAAAGTTTTCTTCCAAGACTCGAAAAGAAGTTCATCATCTACTGCCAAACTGAGCAATACAGTGAAGATAGGAAACACTCGCTATCACTGAGAAATATGTTACTACCACAGGGATGACATCCATTAGTTACAAGCGTCTAAACGTTCTCAGTATCACCTTGATTTTATACTCCCCATCGGATCACCTCGTCACTGGTGCTGTTCACCAAATAACTGGACTCTGGTGCACAATCTGCATCCTACTCCTCAGATCTCAGCCAGGACAAGTAGACTGAGGCTATGCACACGTTCAGGAAATTTCGTGTTTTTGCGGCAGTTTTCCACCGCAAAAACGCTTAAAACGCATGCATCCTGTTATTAGAATGCATTCTGCAATTTTTGTGCACATGGTGCGTTTTTTTACGCAAAAAAAACGCATCGTGGAAAAAACGCAGCATGTTCATTAATTTCACATATTTGCAGTTTTCCCGCTATATTATTGACCCTAGGATGTTCAGGAAAAAACGCGAAAAATCCGCAAAAAAAACGCGTCCGGATTTCCTGAGATAAAGTCCGTTTTTTTCTCAGGAAAGTTCTGCAAAGGTTCCTCTACGTGTGCACATAGCCTGACAGATCGCAGCCTTTCAGCTGCTGTGCTCTGCTAAAGTGCAGTGCTGCCAACTAGTGGCTTCGGCTCCTGCACGGTTTCTTTACCATGAGAAGGCTGCTGTCGGCACTGGCACTGCTCCTCTGCGCCTCTATTACCATAGAGGTAAAGGATCCCCTAATTGGCTCTAGTTACATGAATGTTTGCATATATTTGTGTGCAAAATTTTGCAAGTATGTGTGTGATGAGTGATTGTATGTTTGGAAGTAGTGTGTGTTTTGTGTAGAGCTGTGCATGTATGTAGTAAGCGTGCATGCCTGTGTTTTGTGACTGCGTCCAGTATGTGTGTGTACCTGCTTATAATGTGTCCATGGAAGTAGTGAGTTAGTAACCTGTGGTGCACATGTGTTTGATAGGTTCAGGGATGCATTTTAGGGAAGGCACCTAGGGGACTTGATCTGGGATCACCAGTACCGCTGGAGCACAATAGAGATCTCCACAAAAACACCTTCCATTAGACCCAAGAATAAATGTAACCAATTAAATTATAAAATGATATTTTACAGCATTTTCATTTCACCTTTTTATGATTCCTCACCCAGGTATAACCATGGGGCACCTGGTTCTTGTTCGGAGCACAAGGCACTTTTTTTTCTAATTTTTTTTTTTATGTTTTCTTTATCTGATTTCTCATTGGTTGCACTGCCTGGAGCAGGTCAGCAGATGTAGGTCAACCTTCCATCAACCCCTAAACCAAGCACCTTTTATAGATGCTTACACCCGTGGGGACAGTCTCATTTTACCCCACTGCTTGTGTATCACCTTGTGAAGGCATCTACTGGGTGATACTTCTGGTTGAACAGATCTGCCGAGCCAACAGACTGCCTCTTACAAAGAGGAGGGCAGCACATTGGCTCAGTGGTTAGCACTGTTGCTTTGCAGAGTCAGGATAACATCTGTAAGGCGTTTGTATGTTCTCCCTGTGTTTGTGTGGGTTTCCTTTTGAGTTTTCTGGTTTCCTCCCACACACTCCACACTCCAAAGACATAGCGATAGGGAATTTAGATTTTGAGCCCCAGTGGGGACATGGATGATAATGTCTGTAAAGTGCTGTGGAATTAATGGCGCTATATAAATTGGTAAACTGAATAGAATGAATAATAGCAGCAGGGCGCCCCTAGTAGTCATGTCCATAAGCATACTTATGAAAACTACTGCTGATCTCAAACCATTAATACACGGAGGCAACAAACTAAAAGAAATGTCCCCCGATGTCAATAAGCTCTCCTACAAATCGCTTATTAGAGAACAAGGCTCCCCAATCTCCTACCCGTTTTTTTTTTTTCTTGCCACACAAGTAGTTTTTACCATGTAGCATTTGGGATTGATAATTTGTAGCTGTCAATCATTTATATGATGTGCAGTTCAGTTACAAGATTGGCCTGGGAATCTCCTCATACAATGTTTACCTGTTGGGCCACGTTCACACAGTCAGTATTTGGTGAGTTTTTTTTTTTTGTTTTTTTCTTCAGTGTTTGTGTATTTTTTCACCCTCTCCTGTATTGGGCTTACTATTATACTTTTCCTCTGAATATTTCACTCCTGGTTTTGGTAAATACTGATGTGGATCCGTTATAATTTGGATACATTGATTCCTGTCTGGTGATCTTGTGTTTCTCAGTGATGACCTGTTTCTTATTTGCATCCACATGTGACAAGCTACATGTCCACTACTGACCCTGAGCCACCTGATTTGTGCAACTCCTATTGCCTCATGTTCTCCATAGTTGTAGGGTCCTGAAGCTGTTTATTCCGGGCGTTCATTGCTAGATCATCTGCAGCATGACTCGTTATTACCCAAGTGACGGGTGTAACCGTGTCCTTTTCCTGCCCTGGCATCAACATGAGGAGTAAAGGGCTGAGTCAGAAGCATGGTGTTTGCTCCCTGAGTGTCAGCACTGGCAAAAGAAAAAAGCTTCATAGTCTTATATGTTCCAGAATGCCCTAATATTATGCGCTATTTCCCAATAATATTTTGGGACTTGCGGAAATGGACATGTAACATAAAAACAAGTTTTTCTTGCTATTACTTATGAATGTTATGGCTGCAATTCTGCAGGCTTCAGAGCTGAAATCTAGCAGTAAAGGCGCTTTCAAGAAGTGTTGATGTTACACCAGAAGCTGTAATGTAATCTGATGTAGGAAGAACTACTTATCCCACTATGTAATAGGCGCTCCGCTAAAGGAAATGCACCATAAGACTATGTTCACACATGGTGATTTTGCAGCAGTTTTTTTTCAGCTGAAACATTCTCTTGGTAGGTAAAAGGCTGCATATAAAACAAAGCACATACATACATTTTTGGTGCATGTTTTTTTTTCTGCATATCCCAGACTGATTACATATGTATTTTTTTTTCGACGTTTCATGTTAGTAACGTTCTTTTTATTCACCAAAAAACACATTTGGTTTGTCCTGATTAAGAAATCTGTGCACTAAGGAATGCATTGACCATTAAAAACTGTTTAACATTTTTTGCCCCTTGGACACTTTTATCACACATTGGGTCCCCAGGCAGCGCGACAAAGATCCCAATCTCCACTCATCTACTTATGGGTCTGACATGTAACAAGTCTATTCAATGGCGCTGGTCCCTGTGTGGCTAGCAGCTTTTTGCTGGTAGATTTCAGCGCAGATTATGCAGCTGGTCAGAAATCTGAATAATTTGTCTTGTGGATTTTCCCTGATACACTTGTACTTGGGATTGGTTCAGTTTGAGTAGTGCAGTGCATTTACACCATTGCTTAAATGTATAAAGAGAAGTGGAAAAAAGGAAAAGACTCCGTAGGGCAGCACTACAAGTCCTGTTTAATGATACAATGAAAGTGCAAAATCTCACCTTTTTATTTTGGGAACATAACAACCATAAAATCCTTGCGGCGCTCATCAGCCATCTTTCCCTCTCTGATGTCTTTGAATGGGTTTAGCTGTGGTAAGTTACCAATGGTATGAAAAGATGTGGGTATAATGGGGGAACAAATAAAGGAAACGTAACTGAAGGCGTATAATCCAAAATAATTTATATGGGTGGCAGCAAGCAACGCTTTCCAGGCGTGAACCATCCCTTTCGTCAATCAAGAATGTCAGGTTCATCCCCGAAATGCGTTAATTTAATTGGGTGTCCAAGTATTATGGATTGTACTCCTTCAGTTGCTTTACTTTAATGGTGCCCCCATTTTTTTTCTCATTTATTACAACATTTGTACCTTTTTAACCCAATTATTTAACCTGTGATTTTTAGGAATCATCCTGTATCTCACATCCTTGGGATAAGGAATAACTTGCAGATGGCTGGGGTTTGACCTTAGGGACCCACAGAGATCGAGAACAGGGCTCTGCACCCCAGTCTTGAATGAAGTGGAGGTGTGCGTGTCCTGTTCAAGTTCCGGAGACAACCGAGCGCTGAACTTAATTCCTTGTCGATTGGAGTGTCAGAAATAATGTGGGGATCATGCACACCTCCGCTCCACTCTGGACTGCGCTGCAGATCCCCATTCTCTGCGTTCCAGATTTCTGAATCGCTGGTGATTCAACAATCAGACATCTGCAATCTGCAAGTTTTCCCCAAAGTAAGTATAGGAGATAATGTGCTTTTTGAAATAACCATAGATTACAGTACATTTTTTAGGTGGACTAAATCTTTTTAATATATTAGTAATAAATGCTCTCACGTAGAATTCAGTGATTCTTGTGAAAATGTCATTATTGAATGGATTGTAACCAGTGACCGTGTTATTGTCTTTGTATTCGCTACACAACTTCTTGCTTTTCAGTCTTTGAAGTTTAGTTTCATTTGTGATAGTTGGTCATTTATAGAGGCCGCTGCACTAGATTGTCTCCTGCATGATCTTCTTTTAATTTAGTGCTAACTGGTCTGTAGTAATAAAGATCTTTCTGCTGAAACTTTTTGTGCATTGTCCATAGCAGCATCGCATATCCTTAATTCCCGACAGCCCTTTCATATGTTGGATGATCAGGCTGGGGCTGTCCTGCTGGATTTATGTCCTTTACTAGATGTTACAGTAGATGCTGGGTTCTGGGCTATATTCGGCCTTCTGTTGCTTCATCATATTCCATTTCTGTATTCCAACTTTAAAGAATAGATAATATAATCTAGTCTCTTATTTACTTTTCACATTTTCTGGTAGTCATTCATCCCAAGTATAAATCTGGTATGGCATACATTGTCATACATTGTCAACCCATTGTGCTATGATGACTGTAGTTTTATTCCTAGGGTTTGTCGGCTCGGTCTGAAAGCGTCTCTATTTTGAGACAGAGGCACTTCTGATGACTGCATGGATCAGCAACCAGTAACGCTCCAGCCGTTGTAAAACTCAATCTCCCAGCATGCACTGGCATTCTGCATCTGTAAGTGCTGCTGGAGTGGCGCAGGTTGCTGACCCCTGGACTATTGGGTGCTATATACCCCACTAGTATGTATTACTAGTAAGGGCTCCTGTCTGTATGTTCCTCAGCAATGCAAAGTGACTGACAGACGAGGCTCTTCTCACAATAGTCTTTCTAAGGTTAATGCCCTAATTCGTCAAGATTGGCAATTTTTTTTTTCTCACTGGTCTTGATGAGGGTGTGTGGTGGAGACACTCTCCTGATTCATGAAGAAGTGCATGCTTCACGAACCAGGAGTGTCTGAGGTGTCATTCCTCTTCTCCACCCTACTTTGTCATAACGGGGAAAAACTGGCGTTTTCACACCAACTCGCTAAATCTTTGTGCACCTCTGAGTTGCACAAAAGTTTAGCGACTTTTCATATCCTTTTACAACAGAATTCTGCTGAAATTCTTTTGTTCCCCAAGTTCCTGCAATGAGTTTTGGTGAGGTTTTGCTCTCTGTACTTTCACTGTTCCCATAATGAAGCATCTTACAGTTCCAGCAAAGTGGGGGTTAAAAAAGGACATACCAAAAAAAGATAAAAATACAATGAAAACAACGCAAATCACCTAATTTATTGACTAGGTACAGAAATGCTGTAGCTTCAAAAACTCACCAGATGCTCATTGTGGGAACGTAGCCTTAATGCCCATTTCGGCTTGATGCCAGACACACGGTCCACCCTCCCAATCTGATTCTTAGCACCCACTAGTTACACCCTTTGTCTCATACCAGAGGCGCTTTAAGGCTAATGCCAAACCTTCTCTCAACCAGAACATTGTTATCTCATATCATGACTTCTGCTTTTGTCTCCATTTCCATATTTAGTTCGTATCGACCAGGCTTGTCCTCCACTAAAACAATTGTGCTTAATGTTTTACGTAGGTGGTAAGGACCATTTTTTTATCTATATTTTTGTTGCTGTATTGTTGCTGCTTATTGGCTGATACATATATTTTTTTTCTTCCTGCATGCATAATGCCATTAAACTCATATCACGAGTGTTTTGTTGGCACAGCATCATCCGTGCACAATGTTGGCATGTGATAAAACCTATGACAGATACTCACACAATCACCCAGGGAGTGACCCCTAATAACTGCATCACCAAGAGTCTCGATGAAACACCATCTTTATTCACATACTTAATAACTGAGCTGAAGCCATAAGGCTGTGTTCACATTATACTAGTGATGTATACTGCTGGGAAGAGTCCAATTCACCCGTCATTTCCTCATAGTAGACAGCGCTTCCATAGAGCGGCATACAGGAATAAACTGGAAATCCCATTGCTCTGTATGGCTTTTTTTAATTGTCTTGTATAGTGGAACATGATGCAGCCTTCCTGTGAAAGTTGATGGAGTTTTTCTTGGTGTATGTCAAACAAACGCCAACAGTGTGACGTGTACAGAGCCTGAAATATGCACCTTTCTTACTCCTGCCATGAAAAATGTAAAAAATCTTGTGAAATTATGGGGTTTTAACCTTGTGGAAAGCAACCATAATTAACTCAAATCAGCTAGGGTTAAAAAACATGTAGTCTTAATAAACCAGGCTCAACTATGATTAGTGACTGTAGTCTAGCTGCATTGTCTGTTGGGAACCTGAGGTAGTCTGAAACATTACTTTAGTTTCATTAGAAGTTCAAGCTGATGCTTTCTATCTCCCCTGTACTTTACGCTGTAGCTCTGCTTGTTCAGGTTGCAACCTCATGAGGAAGTGCATGGGTAACTGATGTCTATAATAAAATTAAAATGCTCGTACACTGCAAGTCACAAGAAGGGACACCGCGACTGAAGTTCTCAGCATGTTCAGAACAGGCTGAGTCAGGTTGCAGTAGTGACTTTCTCTGTGGCCGGTTACTTTTTCCCCCTCTATGATGCAGTCTGTTTCAATTGGCCAGCAGCATAGAAGAGAAAAAGCAATATACACCCAGTTGTTGCAGAGAAAATTTGCATATTGGGCTTTCTGTTACAGAATCTGCAATTTAAGCAGATAGTCAGTTTAAATTAAAAAAAAAAAAAATCCTGTGAAAAGTCCTCTTTTAAAGTGGTTATATGGGAACAAAGAACTCAAAGCAGGTAGTAGAAAACTACCTGCCTGTTCCTCCTGGCGCCAGATTATCGTGATCACAGACCACTCCTGCCTGAGATTCTGCTGCTTCACATCAACAGAGCAGCTTTTCCTCTTCTTGGCTGTCGATGGGGCATGACTGCCAACATCTTGCTGATTGCTAGCCAGCTCCCCACAGTTATGCAGCGTGCAGTCTACTATCAGTCAGCATGACATTGGCAATGGTGCCCCTCAACAGTGTGGAAGAGAAAAAGCTGCTTTGTCGACATGATGTCTCTGGATGCCGCAGTATAGCCTGCAGGAGTGGTCAGTGACAGCTTTGAGCAGGCATAGATAAGTGCCGTGCACAATAGGCAGGTAGTTACTAAATACCTCCCTAAAAGTTCGTAGGCCCAAAAAGACAAAATAATCCCTGTGACACTCTTTTTTTTTTAAAGGGTTAAAAATACACAGATTTTGATTGTAATTTATTCTCGCTAATCACTTGAGTATTGTCTTATACTTTTCTTTTTTTTTTTTTTTTTTTTTATTCTTATTATTATTCAGCCATGCTTCTCCAGAAATACAGGCTTTTGTTATTGTTACATTTTATGTTTACAGATGAGCGAGGCTTACAGGCTTCTTGGGGACATTTCTTTAGGCTGTTCTGCGTTACTATGTAAGCAGTGCCCCTTTATAAAGAACATAGAATTCGCCCTGAACTGAAAAGGCTTTTATCTTAGACCCTATGGCAGGTAGAGCAACCACGGGCACTTTTCACCTGATGACAGGTCTTCTTTCAAAGGTTATTCTCCATATCTTAAGTTGGTGAAATTGCAAAGTGCTTGTAAAAATAAACACCTTTGCAGATAATTTTTTTTATTAAATATCTTCTCTGTTCTTAACAATGGAGTAATTTTTAATTCTATTGTTTACCGCTCATTGCCTAGGTTACCCACCTCCTTTGCAGTCTAGCAGTGCTGGTCACACATGCGCAGTGCTTACAAGCTCTTTCCAGTGGAGCTTTGTGCGTTCTGCTCTCAAGCTGCTTGGATCACACAGTCCCCTGCTCCTCTCCGATGTTGCAGAGGTAAAGCTGCTTCTGCTTGTACCATCAGAGAGCACACAGATTGGGCCTGCGGTGCAGGAGCGCACCACCCATGGATAGCATGAAGCCTGTTGAGGGGTATGCTTCTGCTTCAGAACACAAGATGGCCCCTTTAATAATGGTTATCCAGAAGACCCAGTTTTAATCCATACACATTTGTCCCTAGTATAAATGCATAAGGTGTTATTCCCATCTTTGCCCTTTATGGCGAAGACAAGAATAGCTGTTTCTAGTTCCAGGTGATGTTTAAACAAAATTGTCAAGCGCAGCGGCACTACATGATTTGTGTGACTTCCGTGGAAGTACAGGGGAGATACAGAAAGTGTTGCAAATTAGATATGCCATTTCCTCCTCTTTGGGGTTGCGACAACACCATGGCCCGCTTTACTAACCTGTTTCCTCCTCCTATTAATATCTTAACTGCACTTTCCGTTTTTTGTGACCCTGCCTCTTCTGTCTAGGACCTGGAAGCAATTATTGTAGTCTGAACCATTGAAAAAAAGAAGTAGAAATAAGCCTTTAAACGGAGAATCTGTCACAAGAATTTTGCCTCAATGTGCTGCTTGTTGTAGTTTTGATAATCTCCTGTTGACAAAACAGTGATTTTATCACAAGAATACTAGTAATCCTGCTGACAGGTAGTCCAGCCCCACCACTGATTGGCCACTTTCTGCCTATGCACGGTGTGAAAGCTGCCAATCAGTGGTGTGGGCGGATTGATACAGGACTCCGCATTTAGAGAACTGCTAGATCTGCAGCAGACAAAACAGTGATGGTATCAAAATGGCAACAAGCAGCCCAGTAAGTGATACATCACTGGAAAGGGGGGCTCTGCCCCTAAATCATGCTGCTTTCAGATGGGGTGACAAAACCTGTTGATAAATTTCCTCAGCAAACTATTAGACTTAATTTGAATGCTCGCCCATTACCATTTCTCTCCTATCACCCTCCTATATATTATATTCAGTTAGGTTCTAGGATTCTCAATGATAACTTTGCTTTAAAAAAAAAAACCCTTTTTTCTTTTTTTCCCTCCATGGCTCGAAGTCATCAGTAAAACTGTTGTGAAATTACGCAAAATACCCCAAGCTTCAACGTGGACATAGTTTAGCTAGGAGGGGTGTGTACTAGCATGGGCGGCAAATTCAGCATGGTATATTTCACAAAGTGGCGTAAATGTAGTGCAGTCCCCCAACCGGAGTTCATTTTTTGTGCTGGGACACGGACAGCTGAAAGCTGCACCAAACTCCTTGAGAGGTGCATGTCCCCTAGTGAGCCTTGTGCATCTTCCTGCAGCGCCCCCCGTTGTCTGCAGAGAATGATGAATCGTGACCAGGGGCTGAGGATAGTGACGCCAGGGGGAATAAAGTGGTGAGGTTGTAATAATACCCTGCATCCCATGGACAGGTACAGTATATGGTGGATTCATTCAGCAGTAGAAATGCAAGGTCTTGTCTTGTTGTGTGAGTGAGCAAAAGTATTAAAATGTAGGTTAACACTTTACCCGGCTGTATTTACCCACAGAGGATGTAAGTGACATAATATGTTGCTGTGAGTCTGTGCCCTATATATAGATTCACATAAAGATATTATCTATTTCACAAGCACTTCCAATTTAGACTAAATCAAAAAAAAGGGAAAAAGGAAGTTTTTCAGCCATAAAAAATTTTTGTTTATTCAAGAATATATTTAAAATTAATCAAACCAATATGATAATATAAATATAATGGGAGCAACAGATACAACAAATAGAGCCAAAATAAGGTACGAAAGATAATTCTAATTATTGCATATATAGTATACAGTGTACATAGAGCAAACAAAAGCTTCAGAAATATACTCCAAAAAAATTATTAGGGTGTATACATATGATGTAATTCCATTAAACAACGCTATCTGAATCCAAAGATTTATGATGATAATATATTCAAAAATGCAACAAATGAATGACTATAACAATATCTGTATATCGG
>VIAB01005199.1:6461-22025 GCA_009801035.1 Oophaga pumilio | reverse complement strand
AGAAAAGGATTTTACGGTGAGTACACAAAAATCTCCTTTTTGCCGTTTTCGTAACTGATTTTTTTTTTCTATTTCCAGTTATTTCCCAGATGATGCAACAGCAGAAATGCTTGAAGAATGGCGGCCTTTATTGTGTCCTTTTGATGTAACCATGCAAAAGGCTATTAGTTATTTTGAATTATTCTTGCCTACCTCCCTGCCTCCAGAACTTCATCATAAAGGTTTTAGGTGGGTAAGACCAAATGTACAGGCACATATGAGAGAGTAGGACAGCTGCTGCTGTGTCTCTATATTGTAGCAGCATTCTGTTACTTAGTTTATGTTTAATGCCAGGAAGGCTGGAGCATACAGTATTCAGTTTGGGGGGGGCGGAAACAAAAGTCTGCACGCCCCAAGATCATCAGCGTACCTAACTGTGTAATGTCCCTATATCTGTCTATAGCCATGGAAATGGGAGTGTTTGCAGCATGGATATCTGCAAGCCCCATTCATATTAAAACAGTTGCCATGTCTGAATATATCTTTGCATGGGCAGCACGGTGGCTCAGTGGTTAGCACTGCAGCCTTGCAGTGCTAGAGTCCTGAGTTCAAATCCCACCAAGGACAACATCTGCAAGGAGTTTGTATGTTCTCCCCGTGTTTGCGTGGGTTTCCTCTGGGTTCTCCGGTTTCCTCCCACACTCCAAAAACATACTGATAGGGAATCTAGATTGAGAGCCCCATCGGGGACAATGACGATAATGTGTGCACACTGTAAAGCGCTGCGGAATATGTTAGCGCTATATAAAAATAAAGATTATTTTATTTATTATTCAGATTTAAGGTGTTGATTATTTTCTTTTCCAGGCTTTGGTTTGATGAACTTATGGGCCTTTGGCTTTCAGTTCAGAATCTTCCGCAGTGGGAAGCGG
Source organism: Oophaga pumilio (assembly GCA_009801035.1). Taxonomy (NCBI): domain Eukaryota; kingdom Metazoa; phylum Chordata; class Amphibia; order Anura; family Dendrobatidae; genus Oophaga; species Oophaga pumilio. The sequence continues at coordinate 21,114 of VIAB01005199.1, read as the reverse complement.
TATGTATCGGGGTCTTTGAATAACTAATATAACATGTAACGCAAATGAGATAAACTCATCAGTTCAATTTTGGAAAATGTTCTTGCGTTTTCACATGCATACTGTCATTTATAGGTGATTGCTAATAACTCCTAAACATTGATAGCATTGCTATTAGATTTGGCATTAATATTTGCTCAGTGTAGGTATAACTGCTGGAATGCCCATTGATGCCGAATACCTTGGTTTTTTTTTTTTATTATTAATAACGCTGGGGCTCTCCTGTCTATGTACTGACAGCGGTGGGTGATTAGGGCTGGTTTAAATTTTTGGTGAACCACGAGATGATTCCCCCCAACCTTACCAATGAGACATTGAAGAGTTATGGTCAATTAATCGAAAACTATTTTAATAGACGGGAGAGATGATGATAAAAGTCACGATTTGTGAGTCATCCATGGTGCAAAGCTGGTAAGTTGTGCCCTGCACACTCTTGTGGGAGTCAATCTTGGGTAGCAATGTTACTTTTTGCGTCGTCCATGAGCTTTGAACTGAAGGAAATGTTCATCACCTGATGTTGCAAACTGTCCATCAGTGGATTAAAAAGTTTATTCTGGGCAAAACTGTGGCTTTTGGAATCCAACAAGGACAACACCTGTATGGGTTTGTGTGTTTGCCTGGGTTATCTCAGGGTGACCCATTTTCTGAAACGTAGTTGTGATTTATCATGTGTTCATAAAATTTGTCATGGTATATACATCTGCAATAAGAGTTAGATTGTGAGCCCCACTGGGAAAGTCACCGATGTGGAGGGATTACAGTCTGTGAACAGCAGTGCTGCATTTATTGGTGACGGATTGTTTTAGTAAGTGCTTGGATCCCTTAGTTCGTGGACCTCCTTCCTCGCCTTGTAGTGGTCCTCTCGAAATATTTGAATAAATCTACTGAGAGTTTGTGTTGAATTTTTCGGCTGGGTGCATCTTTCCACACGGAGACCCCACCTAGCCAATGGTCATATCATCCGGTTGTATCGGCACACTCTATTGGCAAGGGAAATGGAAACACTCAGTTATCCATTTATTCATACTTTCAATGGGAGCTCTCGGCCCACAGTTGTATCAAAATCTGCTTCATCATTGTAAGTTCTTGCTTGAGTTACATAAAGTGCATTCAGATTATAAAAAAAAAAGTTGCTTTAACACTTCCATTTTCTTCTATCTTTTCATAGCATTTGATGAACCTCTTTGCACGATTGGCGAACGATAACATTGGCTACATTGACTGGGATCCTTACGTACCAAAGGTAATCTAGTAGAGATTTGTTCCATTTTTGCCAGTGAGGCGTCATCTGCTGCAGCTATACCTTGCTTTTACAAGCACTGTGTGTGTTGGCAAACAACATGGTAGGATTGTTCTTTTATTCAATGTGATGAGCATTTTACTGATATACATATAATTAGAATAAAGTTGAGTAAAGCTCTCTGCAGTTCTAGCACCTGTATGTTCTGTAAGAGGCGCATGATTCGTACAAGGATTTTCTTTAATGGCTAATACAACATGAGTGAAGTAGCAGCAGGGACCCCCTAAGATAGAATGAGATGAATTATCGTGAAGAGCTCTTTCACACATCAGAGATTTTTCTCATATGCAAAGAAAAAAAAATCCCTCTTCAGTTTCATCAGCGCCTTTGATCAGAGTGCCATCAGAGTTTGGCAATGTGCCAGTTTTTCTCATAATTTGGTCAGGGTTTCATCAGGTTTTCTTGGATGAGAACAAAAAAAACGTTTCTAAAGCTTTTCCAAGTCCATGTACAAGACCGCACAAAGATAACATCAGACAGCTTTCGGATGCAATCCGCAAATTCATAGACTTGGACTGGTGATATTGATCCGACCGGCCGATCAATATCATACAAGTCTCCGCTCTTTTGTGCGGAACACGATCTGAGGAAGAAATCAGCCATGTGAACTACCCCCATAAGACTGTCACAAGTAGACGCACATGTGAAAAACTAATGTCTGAAAGAGCCTTAAGTAGACTAGAATTATAGCTGTGGGAAATGTGACTCATGGTGCTATAAATGACACTATTACAAGTAAGTCCTACTAATGTAAAAAAAAAAAAAAAAATTAAAATTGGGTGATGGGAAAAAAATCTAGACTGTGTTGATTGCAAGTCTCTGTACGTGTTTAAAATAGGCCTTTAAAGAGGACCTGTCACCATAAGCATAGTCCAATCTGCAGGCACCATGTCGTAGAGCAGGAGCAGCTGAGCAGATTCATATATAGCTTTTGTGAGTAAAAATTCAGTAAAACTTGTGTTTTAATAATTTAATCCTCTGGTCTGGGATTTTGGGCCCAGTTATCTGGCTCTTTATCTCTGTATACACTCTTTTATGCAAAGAAAACTATCAGTCACTGATGGGGCCACCTCCTGGACACTGGTGGGGGGCCGCCTCCTGGACACTGGTGGGGGGCCGCCTCCTTGACACTAATGGGGGGCCGCCTCCTGGACACTGGTGGGGGGGCCGCCTCCTGGACACTGGTGGGGGACCGCCTACTTGACTGAAAGTCCCATAAAGAGAAAAGGTTTAAATGAAGAAAACACAAGTTATACTGAATCTTTTCTCCCAAAACTGTATATCAGTCTTCTCTGCTCATTCTGCCCTATAACATGGTTCCTGCAGACTGGACAGTGTGTTCATGGTGACAGGTTCTCTTACAGCAGATGTTACACAATTGTGTGATCTTCCCCTATTGCCTGGGAAAGGGACTGTTGTCTTAGACCTGTAATCTTCCCTAACTATATATCCTAGTATTCCATATTGTCTGTCAGAACAACTTTTCTGTAGTTTAATAGATAATACTACTCATTTAAGGTATTGAAACATTTTTGAAAAATAATTCTTTAACTTTTTTTATTTTTTGTCACTTTCTTCCAGGTTTTTACCAGAGTTCTGCGCAGCTTGAATCTCCCTGTAGGAAGCAGTCAAGTGATTGTCCCAAGACAGTTAGCGAACGCGTATGACATTGGACACGCAGTAATATGGATCTCAGCATTGATGGTAGGCAGGACATGATTTTGTATCTTATTGCTTTAAAAGAAAAGCTGTATGTAAAGGCTATTTAGATATATTTTATGTCTTTTTAGTGCACTTGTATGTTCAGAAAATTTATATACATCCATGCCCTATTTAAAAGTAGGAGAGGGGGCCATATAGGGCAAATCACAGCAGGTTCTCTTTGTAAAATACAAAAGACACAGGCAACTTTTTTTGTTCTGCATAATGTTCTTTTACATGTGTTTTATGTTGGGGTTTTATGTTGCATTAACGTGCTGTGCACTTTTTACAACTAATTTAGCTTTGTCCCCTTTTTGACTCTTTCACAGCAGCTGAGACGTGTAAAGTGTGTAAGACATTTTGCGCGCGCTCTATCCTTCCTTTTTGTTTTTTTGTTTTTTATGCTACTCGATCAGAATTCTGCAATATTGTGTTCTATAATTTGATTTCCCTGCTACTTCCTGTTAATAGCCCACATAAAGGGAATGATTCTGCAACTATGAGTACATTAGGGAATAGTTTACCTGCTTAACTTGCCTATAACCTGAATCTGTAACAAAACCCAGTGCTCCTCCATTTCCCCTGCATTGCTGTGCTTATCGAGCTGTGAACAGCAGAGTACAGTGCACCGCTCTGCCTGCCAGGCATTTGTGTATCTTGGCTGGTGCTAAACATTTACTGCTTGCTTTTTCATGCACTTTCATTTTCCTTTTATGTAATTTTATTTTTTTAAACCATTAAGAAATCCATTTTTCCTATGAGCCATATTAATACATATTTCCTAATAAGCAGCTATAATGTATATTGCCCAGGATTAAAATATCCACATTTATTATGCTATAGTGGCATCACATTGATCCAGCATTATGGACGGAGATCTTGTCAATCTGACCTGCAAGAGAAATGGCTCCAAGCCAGGAATCTTATTGGATAGTCATAAAATGTACAGAGATGGTTCACCACATTCACCTGGGAATGGCTCCCTATCAATTATACTTTCATGGCCTCAGAGAAATCACTTTTAAGTAGAAGTGCAAGATGAAGCTGATAACGTTGATCTTTTTTTTATTTAGTTTGGTAAAATAGTTAAATTATTTTTCTTTACTATAGTGTTTATTTATACTTTTTTTGTCTTGTCCTTTACAGGGAGGACCTAGCAAAACTGTTCAGAAACATCTTGCAGGGCTCTTTAATAGCATTGCCTCTTTCTACCATCCGTCTAACAATGGGAGATGGCTGGTAAGTACATTGCTTACATCGTCTGTGCAGAAAATGGAGAATTCTGTGCTGAGTTTCTAGACACATGATCTGACATCCCTGGAAAGACATCATCCAGGACACACACACATATCATGACTTTGCATCTGTGTGAAAGAGCAGCGAGCTGTTTATGGGGCAGCACCTGTTACTTAGTGTTCAGGCTTTACTGGGAAACATCCAGGCTGGGTCTTACACTATTAAATCCCTTTCTCTTAAGTCCTTGATCTTCTTTAGTAGGAATATATATTATGCACTGCTGCCTTCATCCTTGCATGGATATGCATGAAATGCTACGCAGACTGTCCCAAAGGTTTACACAGGACATCATTAGCAATATAGTAGAAGTGAAGCTTCTCCATACCTTCCTTTTATTAGCCACGATTAGCCTGATGGTTAAAGGGAACCTGCCACCAGTCTTTTCCCATATGACCTATGGCCACCTCCTTTCACCATGTGACAGCATTTTAAAATGCTGTGTAAATGACTCCAATTCGCCCTTTAAGGCAAAAAAAAAAAAAGCACCTTTTATTGCACTCTGCTACGGGGCAGTCCAATCCAATGGGTGTTGGTGGTCTCGGTCTGCTGCCTCCTCTCGACTTGCAATGCCGTGTTCCTTCTCTGCTTCATGTGGATGATGCATCCTACGTCATCATCATGGGGTTCCCCGTCGTGCTCCTGCGTAGGCTGCCCTGCAGGGTAAATTACTGTTCTGCGCATGCTCGCGGAAAGGTCAGAGTGCCGCCGGGCATGCGCACTAGTCACATGAGGCTGAAAGGTGGTGGCCGTAGGTTATATGGGGAAAACCTGGTGACAGATTCCCGTCAATAAAACAAGCAAAAGTGGGTAATTTTAATGTAAATTAAAATGGAGACCACAAACTGAATTGTAGACGTGCAGTCAAATTACTTCTAGAGCACAAGATAAAAGAATAAATGAAAAATGAGGCTACGATGAACAGTAAAAGAAATGTAAAGCCAGTCAGGATGTCCTTTCTCTATCAAGTGGGATAAATTGGTTGCAAAATATTTGTCATTCGGTGATCCTTTGGCACATCAGAAATTCTCAAAAACTGACAGGTGTCATCAATAATGGGCTTTAGTAAGGCATCAAGCCATCTGGTCCACTTCAAAGCAGTACTACACGGTGTTGATGTCAAGTTGCATGAATCATAGTAAACCTGCATTTTTTACTTTAGTTATTCATGGAAAATTGGAAACCATAGCAAAAAAAAATTCATGATATCAAATTTTTGAGACTGAGACTTTTTGCGGTTCAAAGCCACCGCAAATATTTTCCCTAGTTCCCTAGGGAATTATTTCCCTAATTTCACCACAGTTTACCAGTTATTCTCACATCGCTCAGGAATCGCTAAGCTTATGTGGTTTACAGCAATTACTTGGTCCTAATTAAACACATTACTTAACCCTTTAATGCAATATGATGTATATGTAAAATAACCCCTATACTCGCCTCCTGTGCCCTTCCAGTCTTGTTGACACAGGCTGTAAAGGGGCTTGTGTGACATTGTCACTGGAGGTGAATACAAGTGTTGCTGTTCTGTGGGGGGAACATAGGGATTCGGAAGGGGTTGTTCGAGTAGTGGACAACCCCTTAAAGGGGAATAAAAGAGAGGATTTAAAAAAAAAAATACTTAAAAAAAAAAAAAGTAGAAATTTTGAATCAAGAATTTTTTTTTTTTCATTAAAAATAAATATAAAAAAAGCACGTTTGGTATCGAGGTGTCTGTCAAAGTCAAGGCAGTCAAAATATAAAATTAAATAACCCAATGAGTAAATGCCATGATGAGAGAAAAATAAATCAGAACGTCCAATGCGGTCCGGTCCGATGGCCATCGCGGTCCGGCGCCTCCCATCTTCTAGCGATGACGTCCTCCTCCTTGCTTCTGTCGCGGCTCCTGCACAGGCGTACTGATCTGCCCTGGTGAGGGCAGAGTACAGTACTGCAGTGCTCAGGCGCTAGGCCTCTCTGACTTTTCCCGGCTCCTGCGCACTGCAGTACTCTGCTCTGCCCTCAACAGGGCAGATAAAGTACGCCTGTGCAGGAGCGACGACAGAAGCAAGGAGGAGGACGTCATCGCTAGAAGATAGGTGACGGACCCAGACCGCGACGCTTATCGGACCGGACCGCATTGGACCGCTCCCCCCACTCCCCCGGTGAGTATGATATAACTTGTTTTTCTTATCTTTCAGGTTACATCAGCGGCTTATCTACAGAGTTACAGAATGCATTACAGAATGCTGTAGATAAGCCCCTGATAGCGGTGGCTGCAGCTGATATACCAGGGGTGACATTCCCTTTGAATCTAATTTATCAAGTATCAACATCTGATTATCTGTGTGTATTTTTCCCCATATGCACATGCCCAAACTAAGCTTTTTTGTTTCCTTTGACAGTAAATTACTAAATTATCTGCTCTCCACTCTGTGTATTATAAATCTATGGAGACTCCTAAAAAAATATCAATCTCCTCTCCTAAAGATATGCATAAAACATGTGCAACATGTTGTAAATGTATGATTGTGTTAGGTGGCACAAGAAAGTGTCTAACGTGGCAGATTTATCAAATGAATACAGTTCTGCAAACATAACTTTTTATTCTTGTTTTTCATTTAGTCAAAGCTTATGAAGCTGCTGCAGAGACTGCCGTCCTGTGTCGTACGAAGGCTGCATCGGGAGAGGTATAAGAAGCCGTCATGGCTGACCCCTGTGCCTGACAGTCACAAGCTCAGTGACCAAGATGTAACGGACTTTATGCAAAGCGTAATGCAGCCTGTTCTCCTGGCAATGTTTAGCAAGACTGGAAGCCTTGAGGCAGCACAAGCCCTGCAGAATCTGGCACTGATGCGCCCAGAGCTTGTAATTCCTCCAGTACTTGAAAGGTATGTGATGCTATTTGTGACTTTTCATCTTCCATTTAGTAAATAAATTTAAAGCACCATCTAAAGCTGCACATTTTTAATTTTTGTTAATGTAAAACATTAACCCTTTAATGATCAGACGGCCAGAAAGAGGTTGTTCCCTTTTAGAAAACTTTTTGCTACATTCACAAAACTGTGCTTTACTTGCTCTCCCTGAGTCTAGCCCAAAGTCTCCTCTGCTTCCCCACTCTGTGATGCTCCGCTGCAGCGGTGACTTCCTGTCTATATCTCTGCAGCCTATTGCGGGAGAAATGTTATTACTTTTTAGGACTGTTAAGGTAAATTACCGTCTAAAATTTTTATGTTTGAATGGGTAGTGTGCGTGGATAGAGATATAATAAAAAAAATTTTGTACTTATGTAGTTAAATGTATACAAAATTAGAGAAATAATGTTTTCTTATTTTGGGAGGAGGTAAAGAGTACATCTTTATTCTTTGTCCCTATTGTTTACACATATAAAATAGTTTTTTTTTTTCTTTTTTTTTTTTCGTCCCACTGTAACTGGGACCTTTGTAGATACATCAGTTACAGGGGAAATCTGCCCACTAATCTGGATCTGCTTTACCTGGCAGACAGCTGTTATTTATGTAGGCATGAGCGTTCTGTAGACGTGAAAAAGAAAAGAAAGAAGCGCTGTTAAACCCCTTGTGTCTTCTTTTCAGCCTCCCCAGCTGTGTCTTAACAGTTGTTCCCAACAGATTGCGGAATCTTTAATCTGGCGCTGTAAACTTTTAAAGGCCAATGATTAAATCTCGTGACCAAGTGCCATAAATGTATAGCGTTTGGCCGTTATGAGGTTAATAAATTGTATTGTTAGACTGTACCCATGGCGTTGTTTCCTGTAAGCTGGTCATCCTGTAATGTGTAAATAACCATATTCAGAAAACAGTACTATTTATGGATGGTCTCGTTGGCGTCACTACTAGTATGTTGTTCCTAGGGACTATTCTACGTTTACATGTTTGTTACCAAATAACAAAAAGTTGTCTGTTTTTCCAACTTTTGAAGAACTTATCCAGCTTTGGAAACATTAACTGAGCCTCACCAGCTTACTGCAACTTTAAGTTGTGTTATTGGAGTGGCACGCAGCCTGGTTGCTGGTGGCAGGTGGTTCCCAGAAGGCCCGACGCACATGCTACCTCTATTGATGAGAGCACTCCCCGGTGTGGATCCAAATGACTTTAGTAAATGCATGGTAAGCCCTGCAAATGGGGAGAAAGTTAAAATGAACTGACCTTATGCTGATCAATTAGAATAAGTGGTCTAGACTCAAGCCAGAAATATTGTTAAATACCGAATTTAACCCCTTCACAACCTTTGACGTATGGGTGCATCATCGCGATCACGCGCAGCGCAGGAGCTTTGCCATCGCCACTGATAGCTCCGCTTAGGTGATAGCCAAACTCCGACCGTCATGCGTAGTTTAGCCTCCTAAATGCCGTGATAGAGAACAGCAAAATCTGCACTGTAATCTGGCGCTTCTTCCCTTCTGAGCTTTGCACTGTGCCTGAAAAGTAATTTCGCAATTACCTGTAGGTTATTGGCGCACTCAGGAGAAATTTCAAGCCCTTATAAAAATTAAAAACTTGGGGCTAAAATAACATTTTAGAGGTAAAAATGTAATTGGTTTCTTCATCACCCAATGATATAAAATTCTGTGAGGCGCATGTGATGTCAACATACTTACTACACCCCTAGATGATTGCATGTGGTGTCGAGCACTTTAAGGGGTGCAGTTTTTAAAATGGTGTCCCTTTTGGGTATTTTCTGTCACATAGACCCCTCAATGGGATGCAGTCCCTAAAAAAAAATGTGTAAATTTTGTTGAAAAAATGAGAAATTGCTGATCAACTTTAAACCCTTCTAACTTCTAACTAAATGAAAAATTCTGCTGATGAGAAGTACACATATGGGAGAGGATATTTATGAACACTTCTGTGTTATATGATTTTTGCCAAAATTCAGGTATTTGCACAAATAGACGTAAAAAAGATCAACCTAAATTTACGACTAACATAAAGTACAATGAGTCATGAAAAAAACATTCTCAGAAGCAGTGGGACACGTTCCAGAGTTATTACCACAAAGTGATACTGATAAGAATTGTAGAATTTGCCTGGTTAGACAGGAAGGTAAAAACAGGGGTTAAAGCAACATTTTTTTTAATTTAATGAATAAGTTTTTTACAAGTGCTCTGCATTGTCACTTTACTTGAAGGCTGTAAGTATTCTACTATGATCTGTATCTATCTGTGCTATTTCTGTATTTGTACTTTTTTCACCATTTTTATGACATTTGTTTGTATCTTTTGTCTGCAAACAGATCACATTCCAATTTATTGCAACATTTTCCACTTTGGTGCCTTTAGTAGACTGCTCATCAGTACTTCAAGAAAGAAACGATCTGTCAGAGGTAAAGGTCCTCTCTCTGTAATGTAAATCTGTGTCTGGCCCCAAAATCACTTTGCAAAGTTTATATAACGCGCATAGTCCCTGTTTTCACGTTGTTTCTATTTAATAATATAAGACCTTCCTTTGAAGTGTTCACTAATGACTTGGCGATTTCTAACTGTACATAAGCGGCTCAGCTTCTGAAGGAACAAATGGTCGAGCGTATGGGAACCCAACGTGCACAGTTACTCTCTTCCCTGACATCTGCCCTACAGGAGCCCCCCATACACATGATTGTTGCATGATTATGGCGTGATTTAGTGATCAATACTAGGGCTTCCGTCACGTCTCCTACAGGTTTTAAAGGATTTGCCACATTAGGACCGATATTAAAAATTGTTGATATAGCAATGTGAATAATAATTTATGAATATACATCCCTGTGTGTACATATTGGGTAAATCCGCTGAACCCACTGATTTTGGCCATATCTACTGACTATTTAATAAATACAGGGGCCTCCTGGCTCTCCCCCAACAGATGTCAGAAAAGAAAAGAATCCGTCCTGTTAAACTCTGCCACATTTTCTAGACTGTGATGCTTTTGATCAGCAAACTTTGTTGTCCAAACGGCAATCTCCTAGGATCTCAGCAGATGGATGGGCGTGTGACCAGAAACATCACTTGGTCTCCTCCATTGGAACACCATGCAGCTTCCCATTGCACGTGTCCTTCAGAAATCATGCGCTGGCACAGTTTGGAGGCTGATTAACGGATCTGGTCACATTTACCTTCATTTACACCCATGTTATGCACCAAAGGTTGGTGTAGACCTCTGCACAGGAGGCTTTCTGATTGAGGGGCATGGCTTTAAAGTGGCGCAGAGCTAGACACAGCAGTATAATTGGTAACAATATAAATGTTATATTACACAACTTTTTAGTATTGATCAATAGCCCTTTAAATACTGAATTATACGCTACTGCCATGTTTAACTTGCGTTCTTTTCCTCCCGCAGGTAGAGAGGGAGTTGTGCTCGGCCAGTGCAGAGTTTGAAGACTTTGTGCTCCAGTTCATGGACAGGTGAGAGAACTACCGGTAATCCTGGTACAGAGTAAGATATGCTGAAAACGTGGTTGAAAGCTTCAAGCACATCCGCTTTTTCTAAGATTATCTATTGTTGGTTAAAATGTCTAAAACCATTAATAAATGTGGCAGACACTTCAGATCCAAGTTTACTGCACCTATTTTATGTCCCCACATCCCACTATAAAAAAATTTTTTTGGGTAAAACTCTAATAAATCTTTTTTCGAGTGATGGAATAGAATGAATCCTTCTCCAAAGTCTGAAATTTCAGAACATTCGTTTTCAGATAATTTTGTCCCTACGCCGCCTTAGGTCATGCACATTTATATCATACAAATACTGTATATTAATATAGATCTGTTTATATAAAATGCACGTTTTTATTGCTATGCAGGTGTTTCGCCCTTATTGAAAGCAGTGTACTGGAACAAACGCGAGAAGAGACGGAGACTGAGAAGATGACCCACGTTGAAAGTTTGGTTGAACTGGGCCTGTCGTCAACGTTCAGTACAATCCTCACTCAGTGCTCCAAGGAGATTTTTAAGGTGGGTCTTATTCTAGGAGAATCCAAGTGGCAATAAGTGAAACCTGGGTAATAGCTTTAATTTGAAAAATGCATCACTTACCGTATTTAATATGCTATAAATATGAAGGTGTGCATTCTTGTCTGTAAAGGATGAAGTGATACAGCGAGTATATACCTCTGGTCCCAGCCTGGTGGGGTATTTGTGCTGTCCTACACATGAGTTTGCAGATCCATCGAAATTTTCATGGTGCATTGTGTAGAAGTTTGACTTATTTTATATGTTAAAATGGGGTGGGGCAGTTGTCTATTATATTTGGACAAAGCTTTTATCAGGATACTTAGCTAATCATAGGCAGATAATACATTAGGTTTAATAAGCTTTGTAGTTATAATGCTGCTTCATGTTACATTTTTTTCCTCCTTCACACTAAACAAATTGTACATAAAATGCTAGAGAAGATTTTCACAATCCTTGATTACAACATGGCAGGCAGCCCAAACAAACAGATTGTAATATAAAGCATGATGGCTGTAATGCTGCACAAAATCACTGCTTGTCCCTGTGTTGAAACATAATTTGGAGCCACAGCTAAGTATCACTTTTAAAGGGGAAGTTTCATCAAATTTTTCATGTCAAACTGGGCACTTGATGTAATTGTGGCTGTAGGGCAGAATAAAAGACGTTTGGATTATTTATTTATTCCGCTTCCGTTGCGAAGAGATTTGCAATCAAAGTATTTGTGACTTGATGAGTTAACTTTGGGCTGCCTGCTCATATGCTCATTAAGGGAGAAGAAATGCAGCACCACCCCCCCTGTACTTAACCAGTCATAAGCAGGCAACAACAGAGTTGCAAAAGAACACTCTCATAGCTTGGTTTTCTCAGTGCGTAAGATGTAGTAATACACATCTGATACCCTGGTCTAACCTACTGCATGAAAGTTCAGCTGAGTTTAGCTGTTTCACATTACAACCCCTTCTATCAGCTGTCCTCCTCTCACAGCACTTTCAGCTCTGTTGTACTGCATCTTTCCCTGCACTGCATATCTGGAGCTGTCAGTAATCACACATGTCTGTTGTGCTCAAAAGTTGCTTGGAGCACAACAGACATAATTGTGACTCATCTCCAGGCAGTCAGTGTGGGGAGGGCCAGTATAGCAGAGCTGACAGTGCTATGAGAGGGAGGAGAGCTGATAGAAGGGTTACTAACGTGACACAACAAAATGCAGGTCTGAAGTCCTTCCTCACCTCAAAGGGACCTTATCGGAAAGGTGCTGGTCATCTTGGCTCTGATCTCCCAGTTCTTATTAATCATACAGGAGGTTAGACCAGGAGATCAGGACTGTATCCTTCTTATATCTCAAACTGAGAAACCTAAGCTATTGTGAGGGCATATTTTCTGCTGTGTTGCTGCCTGCCTATGATTCTGTAGCATCAGACAGAGAAGTACATGCCCCAGTGAATTATATCTGACAACACACACTTGGACTTAACCAAGGCTAACTCATTAAGTGATAGTCTGCAACAGAAAGGGGACATTACAACAACAAAAAAAAATTACCGTGCATCGTGTGTCCCACAATATGTGAAATATTTGGTGGTAGGTCCACTTTAATTAATTTACTGAAAATGGCACTAGCAATAAGCATTTTAGCTTTAATGGATTATTTGGGAGATCCTCAGGATAGACCATCAGTATCCGGTTGAAGGCAGGTCAGCTCTGCACATACAGATCAGATGTTTTTGTTTGTTTTTAAACCATACTAATTATGTAATAGTTAATGGTGTACTTTATTGCAGGTTGCTCTGGAGAAAGTTTTTAACTTTGCTGTATCCAACATATTTGAGACAAGAGTTTCTGGCAAGATGGTGGCAGATCTCTGCCGGGCTGCAGTTAAGGTGAAGCTACAAACTGGGTCTTTCTGTTCATATATTGCTGTTTATGAAGATTTGCCCGAATGATGTAGCCTGGAAGGGGCACTGATACTTGAAAATAGCTAAGCCATCCCCAGGTTGTTGGTCAAAAATAGAAAGTACTTATAACACTTTTGCTCTTAATTATTTTTTGTTATTTGCATTTTAATGCAAAATTTAGTAACTTTCCAAGAAGCCTTCATGAATTATTTTCTACCATTTTATTGCTTTATAGTTTGTGCAACTCCTACACTTAGCTGTCTGCTTCTGACGTAAATCTCCATAGTTAGAGTTGTAAAAACAGTTTTGAAGGTTTCTGGTCCAGTGGCAAGTTGGTAGTCCAAGGCTACTGGACCAGAGAAATGTTAATGATCCTCTACCTGCCTAAATGCAAAATCACTCATGCATCATGCTGCAACCATGATGCCAGCAGGTAGGAGGTTTGCCCAGTAGCCAAAGATTACTGGAGTGGCCGCTCAACAGGGTCATGCAAATCTTTTTGCTTAACTATACCCTACAGTTATACCAAACTAGAGCACAGCCGCTGTCAACTCGTGTCTAGCCCTCCCTCCTGGTAGCACAGGGAGGAACGAGGGCTTTGTACACAGCTAATCGAATTTTGGAAGGGTTTTCAGGTGTATGGGTGATCACTGGGACTCTACTTTATTAAAGTGTAGATAGGGGAGGAAAGCATTTATGATCTGGAGCAAAGGAAGAATTCTTAGCATGAGTGTCTGAACCCGGGAGAGAAGTGTATACAGGAGCTATACCAGTGTGTTAGCTGATGGAGCTAGTTAAGATGGCTCGATCCTGGATACACAGAACTTATATCCAGCATGTATTACTGGTAGGGACAATCCCAAAAGAGAAAAAGCTGAAATTAGGATTGCCTATCAGGAGATCTGAAATATGTTACTTTTTTAACTGCTGATACATGTAAAGGCCATACGTTCCTAGAACGTCTCCATAGGCTTAAAATAAACACAAAATAGAGTTCACTACTATTTTAATTACTAGGTGCATCCATAATGAGTTCTCCCGTTGGAACTGTAGGTCACAGCTGGCCATGAGTGCAGTATAAAACAGTTTGCAGAAACTATCTGTGATAACCATAGCAAAATAATTATCAGCCAGCTGCAACCGAAAATTCCTGCAGTGAACGTGTTAAATCTGCTGTCCAGGATTTTAGATTTTTACTGCAATATCAAACAAAATTGTCACTGTTTCTGGGGGGAAAAAAGCTCTTAGGAGGATATTCTATTAGTCTTTGTTCACACTGTCTTTTTTTTGGCTTTATCATTCCAGTGTTGCCCGGTGAATTCTCTGAAGCTCTTTCTCCCTCATTGCTGCGGTGTGATCACTCAGCTTACTAGCAGTAAGTTCAGGCAGGGGCTGTCTCATAAGCTGTGATGTCTGTTTTTTGGTGGTCGTTGGTGTGATAATACAGCAGTAATTCAATAATATTTTCATGATTTTACTTGTATAAGGCCGGGATCA
>VIAB01005198.1:17098-37142 GCA_009801035.1 Oophaga pumilio | reverse complement strand
ATAAGCTGGTGATGATGCGTAGCAGTTGTATTTGATAGAAGATAAAATAAGTCGGAGATTGTAATATCCTGAATGACAGAACGTCGAGGAGAACAGAACGGTGCAAATGACTTATGTGGAGGTGAAGGGACGCGCTGAATAGGGGAAGCAGAGACTTAATTGTGTCTGTTTGTTGGGATTTATGGGGGTGCACTGTAGTAAAGCTAGCACGAGTGTGTGAATGTACGTATTCTCCACATCTGTGCTCCTGCCATCACCTATAGTCCTGTGATTGTTACTGTATACTCACGTCTCCTATAACATCCATCCTATAAAAGGATATATAGAGTATATAGACATTAGGGAATATGTACGGACAGTGTTCACGCTCACAGATGTGATGGGAAACAGCAGGACATTTGCCCATCAGAAGCTGCATGTAAACGATTTACCATTAGAATATTAAGAGGCAGCATTTCCATTTTAGACAGGATTTTTATTGATGGACATTGGACACCTGGAACATTTAATATAACACTCTCACTGTCTACTAATTACGTGCCATAAGGATGGGAAGGTCGGCCAAGGTGAATGTTGTCTTGTTGTTACTAGTAAAGGTGTGCAATTTGTAATAGAAAAATGATTTGCTGGCCTCTTCCAGGCATTAGCAAGTGCTCCTGTCCCAAGGGGATTAACCTTCACAACTCCCGGAAGGGGATTTTTTATGCAAACCTCATAAGACCTGTATCAGATGTCCATATTTTTCTCTCCATATGAGAACCTAGAGATAATTTGTATAAGTGCACTTGATCCAGTTTTCATCCATTTTTGGTCTGCGTGTCCATTTTTTACCATCATTGTGACATCTGTTTTTTACACATGTAGAAAAAAAAACCAACAAACAGCTTCTCCTAATAGTGAAAAACAGACAACACAACGATGACAGTAAGATGGCAATTATGTTCGGTCTCTGTCACCTATTTCTCTCTCTCGGTCTCTGTCACCGACCCTTTTATCTGAATGGGGGATTTGTATCTGTGACTCGGATGGCTCGGTCCTCACTATCCACGGATATCTGAAGCAGCCTGGAAATGTTCCCTCTTAGTGTTTGGGCCTGTGAGTTGGTGACTGGGAACTTTCTTCTTCATTCCTAGGTCTGGAGTAAGGACAGCTGAACGCTGTGCTGGGACAAGTTTTTGGAAGTGCCTGATGATGGTGCCTCAGAATTGGTAAGAACAGGTGCAGGGCGGGAGGCATCTGCACCAATGTCATGGACTGGGGATTGGGAAGCACCTAGCTCAGGGGAAGAGGTGGTGGTGTCATCCACTGGCACCAATCGTGGACCCAGGCGTTCGGCCCATCGAGTCGGCACAGTTTGAAAATGACCATTTTTTGGTCTCAGAACTCTCTTTAAAAAAGTCCCAGACTGAGGAACACCCAACTCTTTGACAGAGAAATTTACGAGGGTCAGTGCTCTGCGGAACAGTTGCCCGCCTTCTTCTTCTGATCACCCTACTGCCACTTTCTGCCTGTTTAGGTGCTGCTAATCATTCCCCCTCAGAACTGCTGGCCTCGCTCTGCACGCCACCTTCCCAGGTTGGATTAGTGAAGTCATCATCTACCACCTTGTCTTCCACCGCCGCATCGTGGTCCTCCTGACTTCGTAACTTAACAACAACCTGATTTATCGGCAACTTTGTCTCATCATCATCTACCTCCTTAGACAAAATTAGTCATTCCTCACTGTCATCTTCTTGTGACTGTGGCTGCTCTAAGTTTTGTGCATTGCTACACAGCATCTCTTCCTGTCCCTCTTGGAACATGCAGGGTTAGAGGTCACAATCAAGATATTACATTGTAAAGAGCTCCTCGAAGTGTCCTAGTGTGGGATCACTGGTCTCTTAGGACTCAACATGGTGGGAGGAAGGAGGATTAGGGTGAGGATTAAGTAATCCAGACTGTTGGATGGTGAGACTGGACCATGTGGAAGACTGTGTGGTGCTGGCAAGCATGCTGGATGCATTATCTGCTATTAGAGATGAGCTAATTTGATCGGGTCAGAGCTTATTCAGCAAGCTATAGCGCTTACCAAATAAGCTGCAGAGGGAACCCAGCTTCCTGGATTTTGTATGTTTTAATGGAGTGTTATATACCACCATAATGTAACACTAACCAAGTTAAACTCTATGGATGAGTAATTGAATCCAGAAAATAAATTAAACTTTTTTTTGGAGTTTTATATACCACCAAAATGTAACTCTGAGAACGTTTAACTATATGGATGACATATAGTAAAATTTTCTACTTAAAAAAAAGAATGTGGTCACCTACAGCAGCAATATATTTAACAATGGACAAAGCCCTAAGCCCTGCCTAGAGGCTGTATTCGGCCACTCTCCATGCTCCTGCAACTGTCCCTAGGCTAAATGCAGAATGTATCTCATCCAAACAGCATAACCTTTTATGAGGTAATGCGGACAGCCAATCTCAGTAATGCTACTACCAAGGTGGCTATGGAATTACAATGACTGGCAAGCAATTCCTGCAAGCGTATTGGCTGTGTAACAGGTGCCAAACATGCAGGACGGGAATTTAAGCTTCAAATCCTAGCACAAGCCAATGCTCATCGAGTGCCGAGCACATTCGAGCACCCAAATACTAGAGTAATAACCGAGTATCACCGAGCACGTTCGCTCATCCCTAGTGGTTATACTTCAACACTAAGGCACAGTACTTAGTTTGGTGGTTATACTTCAATACTGAGGCACAGAGCTTGGAAGTTACACACTAACAGGGGTTATCTCTTTGATGGTTACACTTCAATTCTGGGGCTCAGAGCTTGGCAATTACACTCTAATTGGTTGAGTCTCTTAGGTGGTTACGCTTCATTAGTGAGGCACAGAGCTTGGTGGTTATGCATTAACAGAATAAGTCTCTTAGTTTAGTGGTTATACTTCAATACTGAGGCACAGAGTTTGGTAGTTACACTCTAATGGGTTGAGTCTCTTAGTTTGGTGGTTACACTTCATTACTGAGGCACAAAGCTTAGTGGTTACACACTAACAGGATGAGTCTCTTAGTTTAATGGTTACAGTTCAATACTGAGGCAGAGAGCTTGGAAGTTACACACTAATGGAATGAGTCTTTTAGTTTGGTGGTTATACTTCAGTACAGAGGCACTGAGCAAGGAGGTTATGGTACTTTGCATATAACAAAACTATGGTGGTCTCCACAGATTTGGGTTTCAGGGTAATTTTTGCAAAACATCTTCAAGGGTATCATGCTCATAGCAGTCTTAATACTTCCAGATGCATGGCACAACAAGCGTCTGCGCCCTAAATACACCCAGCAGATATTCGGATGCAGGCCATAGTCTTAGCATACTTCATCGTTACCACCATATACTGCTTTAAACCAGAAGGTGCCATAGTTCCCGTTTTATATGCTAGACCAACTTTGAATGGAGTTTGTGTGGCACCAAATTCTGGCATCTGGCACAGGTGATCTGTGACTTTAGTCAACCTGTGCAGTCACTTCACACAAAATCCATCCAAACCAGACTCAATGGCTAGTATTAATAAAACACAACATAGATTAGAATAACATAATCTTTTGGTTGACCAGTTACTTTACTGAACAAAAGTAACAATACAGTTGAAGTATACATCGCCTTTTTGGGGTTGTGGCAATACTTTTCAGTTCTATATCATTACAAATTCACTTTAAACGACAACTCTTAATAGGAATTGATATCCCTTTAAATGTGAATTGGGGCAAAATAATTTTAAATCAAATTTAGGAGTGACTCACTTCATCATAATTAGTTACTTTGTCATATGACTGTGAATCATGATGTTAATGTACTGCCGCGGTTCTGTCGCAAAGATTATGTACTGCAGAGAGATTACCAGCACTCAATAAAATAAAATGAACCCCTGCAAAATGTATTCACAGTCCCATCAGTTGGTTTTAATATTGAGAGAATGGAAGAAATGGCAAACATCTCCAACATAGACAAGAAAATGGTCAATACCGTGGGGAGAAGACAAATTGCTCCTGTATCAGTCGAGATGTATATAGAGGGAGTGGGGTCGGTCCCATAGAAAGAAAAATTATAATGAGAACTTTTTCCTGTATTGTCCCATAATCGACACACACCATGAGTTTTCTAATGTTGTGGCACTTGTACAGATGAAGAGCAACGTGGCACAGAGTGGTGGATTCTCTGGCTATCGATTGGGCATATTCTGATTATGGTTCACAAATATCGGTCAAAAGCAAGAACGTTCAAGCAGCTTGTGATGAGTGACCGTGCTCGGATAAGGTGTTATCCGCCCATGCTCGGGTGCTAACCGAGGGTCTTTGGAGTGCTCAAATAATATGTTCGAGTCCCGGCGGCTGTTCGACAACAGGCAATCCATGCAGGCACTGCAGCTTTTGAACAGCCGCTAGACAAGCAGGCACGGAGACTCGAACACATTATTCGAGCACGCCAAAGACCTTCGGTTAGCACCTAAGCATGATCCGATAACACCTTATTCAGCACGTTCACTCATCACTACAAGCAACTCAGAACCAATGGAGACTTGAAAATGGGGTACCTAACCACTCAACATCAGAGACTACATACATTCTCTGGAATGAATCTGATAGCAATCCCAATGGCGTGCACATGAAACGCTCAAGCAATGATCGGGTATAGCAGCAGTCTATACAAAGAATACCATTTTACTACTACTCTTATCAGAGTTGTTCTACTGTTCCCTGTTTCTTACCATCAGGACATCACCATGGAGAGCTCCTGGTTTGTCTTGTACATTTTTTCCAGGAGACAGCTAGACTTTATAGAGGAGCAGGAAAGCATCATCTAAATACTTAGAGGTTGCTTCATCAAAAGTTAGTTTTAGGGATGTTTCAGACAGTTTCCGCGCAGTCGAGGAAATTTGCAGACCTTTCAAAAATCCGAGAGGTCTCCATTAATTCTTTGAGCTTCCTTAATGTTTCTGAAGAATTTGCAAGTTCTGTGCGTCTAACTACCCCGGTGAGATAAGTACCATTTTGTCAAACCCCTTGGTATCTAGAACATGGGGCACATGTCCCTATAACTTTCCCTTACTAATCCTTTGCATCCACTCTTGGCAAGTCAGTTCCTCAAGGCCAAGGTCTACAAGGATTAATGAGGTTTCATCATTTTCCCATAAACTCATTCATCGTATAAATAGCAAGTTTTTCCTCTTTTTATCCTTTTTTTCCAAAGCTCTGTTTAGTTTGACTACATGGCAACATTCAAAGGTTGATTGTTATCTCTCATGGCTGAATTTTAGGTGAAAATACATAGTCGCAAAAGGAAGTGTCAAAAAGCAAAAACAGACAAAACATTACTGACTAATCCAATTAATTCCCTTTAACATTGCAGAAATGTTTTCATGTTGTGATGGTTCGGCCTCCTATGCGGAAATCACTGAAATCTAAGCATGGGGCAAGTGCCCTGCGGTCCTGCACACGGCCCATGCTCTTACCCACTGACTCACAGGCATAATAACTTTGAATTAAAAATTCTCACTTTGAGAGAAAACGAGATTTAACTAGTCGATCAGCCACAGGGCCGTCTCCTACGGACGCAGTGTATGTTTTAATAAGTGATAATGAGAGTGCTAATTAATATTAACTTCAAAGACAAATAAATGCATAGACTGACGCAACTCACCATCTCCCAGCAGACGAATTAGAGCACAAGGAAAATAACAAAGCATTGCAGTAAATCAGGGGAGACCCATTTTTTTTCCCCCTATCCTCAGGTCAGGGAGAGTTCACGTTGCAAAGCGTCTCTAGAAGTTGCGCCGCAGCAGCTGCGTACTGAGGCAAGCTGGTATTTGTAGTCATGGGGGGACACTACGGGTTACATATCAAGGAAGCGATATTGCCGGCATGTTGCATTCAATTAATTAGCATTCAACCCTTAAGCGTTTCCTTCATAAGAAAACAGAGAAGACTTTATGGTTATTAACACCATTTATTTTTCACAAAATTACAGATTCCAGCAAGGATAACGATCGCAGGGGAGGAGGAAGCAACAACTTGCGGTATTACAGCCGTAATTGGAGTCAACACGTAGAAACAAAATAATAGTCAGGAACATTTTATCAATTTATACAGCAAAGATACTTTTACCCTAGAATTGATGGGTGCTGGGTCATCAAATACGCAGGATTATTGCTCAATTATAGACAGGGAAATAAATGTAATTAAAGAGGTTTTAGGAGACGTTTTGGATATGTTCACACTGAGTTTCTTTATTGAGTGTTTAGAGTGGAAACTTTCCAAATCTTCGTCGAAAACACAAAACTTTTCATACGTGCACATGGCTGGAATCCGGCTGATAAAGCACCAAAAAAAGCGGCACCAAAAAATGAATGTGATGAACAGCAATGTCAAAACGACTCTGCTGTGCACATGTTCAGGCAGTGGAGCCTTCCTAAGAACGACAGCAAAGTTTTCACAGAGGCCGCCTCGGAAAACGACCGCCAGCATTTTTCTTAATTAGCTTAGCCTGGGAAAATTCGGCAGCAGCACCAGCGTCTAAAAGACAACATTTGCACATAGCCTAAACTAAGGATGTGCCACTTAATGAATTGGGTACATCTTTTCTGTGGCATGCACCTGTGTCCTCCATGCGCCACTCAAAAAAGCCTCAACCTGCCCAGTTTCTCCACAGAACTGCCTATTTCTACAAAGCGAATTCAAACAAGCGTGAAAACGCCAAAAGTCGACTCTTGAGTTTTGAGACTTTTTACTCCAGTTTTTTGTCGTAAAAGCATTGATGTGTCCAAATCAGATAAAACAGCCAAAAAGACCTACGCCATTTTCCTGAAGTGTCAGTGGGTACGCCGGTGTCTGAAAGATGTGCGTACATACCCAAGGCTTTGTTTTCTTTAGTGGATTCTCTCTAAAATTCTCCCCAAAACAACTTCAATGATTTTTGGAAAATGTTTCCAATTAATTTCTATGGGTATCCTGACGTCATAACTAAGCTGCGAGTGTGAGGCTTTTGAGACATCGTTTCTATGAATGTCTGTATGTACCAGTACTCACACAAAGAGATTTCATCAGATAGCTTAACTCGACTGCAGAGGCATGAATGAATACTCCAGAAGAAGGTTCATTTTCAAGCTGAATTCTTGTCATTATGCGAACATACAGTAGGTAAAAAAAACTATTCTGAACCAAAGGTGTAGAGACATGAGGCTCTTAACATGGCTGACATACACAGAATGAGGAGGAAGGGAGGAGTTACTGACATCAGAGCTAGTGAGGCAGACAGGGAGAGAGAGAGGACAAACTTCTAAAAGGCAAACCTAATTGCACAGCAATGTAACAGCAGCAATACAATACAATACTGTTTGATTCCCAAATCGTGAGACATGACAATAGAGAATCCACTTTGCTTTTCATATGAGGAGTTTTTTGAGCTTTTTAATTCCTGAACAGCATTTGAAAACGCCTTGCGGGAAAAAAAGAAAATGCAGCTCACTTTTTTTGTAGCAGCTCCTGATTAATTCCGCTCCAAAACAAGGCACTGACCAATAAAACATCTGCGAAAAAACAATTGTATCAGGTAAAAAAATAAACTTCAAAAACTATTACGAAGAAGACGCAACATAAAAAAAGTGTTTCAGGAAGCAGGTTCAGCTTGGTGGACTTGCCGGTCTTAAAAACTCCGTTTGAACATAGCCTAATACTGATGACCTATCTGAGGGATAGGTTGGCGGCTCCCATTAATCAGTTGATTTAAGGGGCACTGGCGCACAGGAAGTGGCACGGATCTACACATTGAGTAGTGGCTGTGAATGGTGCTGCAATCTCTCTGCTTTGCAAAAAAATGAAAAAGAGCTTGCAGTACCATTCATGGCCACTACACAATGTACAGCGCTGTGCCACTTCAATCTGCTGATCGATACCGATGCTAAGAGTTGGATCTCCACTCATCGGATATGATAACCCCCAAAAAAATCCTTTTAACAACTTCCTCAAAAAATGATGTGCATATGTCCTAATTGGGAGTACATGAATGTCTGAGGGATGGCGAAGGCACAGACCCCCACCACTGCAGCATCTCAGACCCCTCAGTCCTGTTTTTTCATGTTGTGGTCCCACTTAGATATGAGTTATTTGGCAGAGTCTCCACATTGGAGAGTTTTACAGCCACCCGTCTGTCCATTAGAACACCAAGACAGAGACTTTGAAATCCACGAGGAATCGATTATTTACTGTCCAAAGATTGTTCGTAGCATTGCAGCTCAGCTCCATTTACATCAAAGGACCTGAACTGCAATACCAGATCCATCCTATGGTCAGTGGAGGCGCTATTACTGGAAGAAAAAAAAAACCAAACCTGTGCAACTCCAGTGCTGCTGAATGAAAGGAAATTTTACTTTTTGTTTTGGTTGCAATTTTTATTATTATTCTTTTACAATCGGAAGGCAGGTAAAGAACCGTGCATGCTCGTTAACAGTTAATTAAGAGGTATTTGCTTTTTTTCACACCGGCCTCGCACAGAATGGACGTTTTCCATTGATTTTGTCATTATAAACAGATAATGGATTTGCCTTAATTATTTTCCGGGTATTGATCCATCCGCTTTGTATCTTTGACAATTCTTAATATGGTTCCATCTTGGCGTGTTCAGGGGAGCGGGCATGTCCATGCCGTGATTTAGAGATCATATTATATATTAGCAAAATACACTTATAATTTAGGATGTCAGACCTGACAGCAATGACCAGAGTAATATCCTTCACTAATATGACCTGCTCCACTGGCTCTCAAGGCCACAATCAGCAGAGAGAGGCACATCCATTCTGTGAGCGCTCCTGCAGGCGAAGCGAGCCGCCATCACTCACAGGGTTTATTAGTGCGGAGGGATGCTGACCTGACATTACAGAGTATTTCCAACCAGATCAAAAAATATATATAAGCATAAAAAATAATATCCTACAAGACCATAGTAGTAAAAGTATACATTTTACATTAATCTTTTCTACTCGGAAATACAAATAATTTTTTTACATACATTAGTCCCTTATTCCCTTCTTGAAGGAGATCTTAAAATGTTTAGAAATAGAGTAAGTCACCAAGTAATACAGTAATTAGCTGATAGGAAGGAGGAGGGGGATGCAGCTGCAGTCTCTCTCTATGGTTGGAGTCACATTTAACATATGGAAAATCTACCTTAGTCTCCCTGCCGAGAGTCTCATAAGCGTTCTCCGTATGGCCATCCTTGTGTAATGCGTTTGCAATGGGATGACATGCGTATGACATGCGCATGGCTTTACATTTCTCAGTGATTTTCCCCATTGAATTTAATTGCTCAATGGGCTGAAAAGAGGAAAATGTGTGCGTATTTGTCGCAAGCTAGACGAATGATCCGTGTGGCGTCCGAGTTTTTCTCTCACCCGTAGGCTTGCACGGACGATTTAACTCGCGCTTACCGGAAGCGAAACCCACCCATCGGTGACCCCGTCATGTGATTGCGGGTCACTGATGGGTTGGTGGATTGCACGCCAGGGCAGTGGGATACTCGGTACCGAGCCTTTGTATTGAAGGGATGTGTCACAGCGGCAGTGACACGGTCCGTGGCCCTGGGCGTCCAATAAAAGTGGAATATATATTTACAGGGGATGTTAGAGTTTGTAGTAAGGTATTCATGACGCCACCTGTGGTATCTGGTCAGAGATGACCAGCGCTGCGGTGCAGATCCACTGAGACCGATGGTGTGATGCAGCAGAGGTGAAATAGCTTTCCATAGGTAAAGCTTGTGATCTCAGGGCAGGTAGATGTTGTAAAAGGTGGTAATGGTGCTGGGAGATGTAGCTGAGTGTAATAGGTGACGCAGGAAGAAACTGAGAAAAAGTCAGCGAGTTGCAGTTTCCAAAGCTTTACATACAGTTTTGCAGGCAAAGTATCCAGGGCATTGAATACAGGTCGTACTGTAGTAGGTCAGCCTGAAAGCAGTTTAGGATACTCTTATTATAGGTGGGATGTGGGGTCTCCTTTCTAGCGCTGTTCTGTGAGGCACTGGCTGCTATAAGCTCCTTCCAAGTTCCTCTATCTTTCTCTCTCTTATTTAAGTTGAATTTCACTCCCATAACAGGCAGCTGTAGCCTGTTTCAGGAATCACTCTCTTTTTGGAGTCTCTGGCTCACATATGCTGCTGCTTTGAAGAAGAGTCTTAATTGGGACAGAGAACCTGCCGTCCTCTGCCCTCTGGATTCTGCTGCTGGGACTTTATTTCACCCTCTCAGCCTCGGACTCCAGGGGTCTGGTCTCTGGCGCTCAGACCTGGGGGTGAGCCCTGCTACAGCTCCAGTCCCCCAGCTTGTCTCCACATGTCTGTCCTCTCTTGTCCCTCCAGCTAGACTGACCAACTCCTCCCCCAGCCAGAATATTCCAGAGGAGCTCTTCCTGAAATCAGGTTAGAGCTCCCCCTTCTGGTCTGGAGTAAGAAAAGGTGTTTCATGCTGTGTTACCTGCTAAGGGATCCCTCTTTGCTTTCAGGCATGACATCACTCTCCCCTGGAGGGAGGTAAGGTCACTGTGGCAGCCAAACTCCTGGGGTGCCACATAGGCATGACAACCAGAGGTCTCCAGCAGACCTCTATGGTTGTCATAGCCAGATTGCTATGACCGCCACCCCGTGGTTGGCGCTCATAGCAAGTGAGCATTTCTGCTACATACAGGCGATCTGATCATCGCCTGTATGTAGCAGAGTCAATCAAAGTACTGCAACTTCTAGTCTCCCATGCAGATTATTGAAGCATGCAAAATTTGTCACAAATTTCACATATGAATACTACCCGTGTTTTTCACGGATAGCACTCGTACCTGTGATAGTCTATGTGGCCATTCACATATCAAATTTTTTTCCTCAGACCGAGTGGCCGCTGAAAATATCTGAGACATTTCCAATTTAGATCGAGGGATTGGATCAAACTCATCAATGCAAGTCTATGGGTCCATGAAAAATTCAGAACGCACTTGTTTAACATCCAAATTGCATGGACTCTCAGAACGGAGAAGGTGGAGACATTTTTTTTTTTAATTTTTCCACGTACGAGAAAATCGGATGAAAGTCGGTCCAGTCTTGATCAAACTGATCAGAGTCTGGTCAGAATAATTGATCTGATTTCCTCGTACAGGAAAAAATTGGATGTCTGAATGAAGCCTAAAGGGTCTTAAACACAAACATTTCTTAGATATTAGTTTCTCCTCTGATCTGCCTAGAGGGCAGGATGTATAATTGGTCACCTTATTCATAGCCATGCAAATGATCTCTCGTCTACCAGGCGGCTCACACTGTGTCAAACTACTCTGTGAAATGCATAATAGATGCGCGGTGGGCATGGCGGGGTTTAATCTGTCGGCTCTGTCTTCCCAGTCGTAGAAAGGTAATAAATATCTTTTTTTCCTGCCACAAATGTACTTGAAACAACAACAACGAGCAGACGATTATCATTACAAAAGCATTTTGCTGACATCTCGAGTTGACGGACAGCTCAGCAGTCAAAAAATATTCATATAATTCGGGACGCTCAAGTAAAACACTGCGGCATCTCAAAGCCATTCATAAACCTTGCTAGTAGGATTATCTCCCATCCATCTCCGGGAAACTTCTCTTCACAGCACAAATATAAATTATGAAAATCAGCGGCCCGGCCCTGGCGGGTTTTCATCATCATCATGATCATGTTTGAATGTTGCTTGCTTAACCAATATCATTAGAATATTTTCCTGGAGTTTTCCTTGAAGTTTATTTTCTGTATCAACAAGAAGGAAATGGTATTAAGATGCAGAATGTTTTAGAACATTTTATTGCATCCTTCCTCAGCAGCGTGACATCTCTGTAGGCCTCGTGCACCTGTAAGATCACTCAAGTCATAAGATGCCAAAAACTGGAGACATCTTTGGCAGATATTTCAAAGTTTGTTTTTGTCTTCGTTTTTTTTTCAGTCAACAGTTGACTCCTTTTTTTTTCGTCGGCTCTTAGTTTTATTTTAGAATTAAAAGGAAATTCTGCAAGAACGAATAGTAAGAGTCTACTCAAATTAAAGAAGTTCTTCACCTGCATGCAATTTTTTTTTTTTAAAGAAGCATATTGTCCCATTATTCTACGGCTGCTGGAACGGAGCACTGAAAACTTCCTACTGCCTCCTGGCATCCTTAGCACTACTTAATTAAAGGTTCATGCACACGTCAGTGATTTTCTAGTACGAGAGAATCCGTCCGAGTTTCATTAGTGGTTTTGAGCAGTTTCATCAAACCGTCATCAGAGTTTTGTCAGATTCATCAGTTTTTCTGTGATGAGAACAACAAAAAAACGTTTCTCCAGTCTGATGGAATCTGGGCATTGTCCATTTTTTTTCACAGACCCGTAGACTTTCTGTTATGAATGTGTACACACTCACACGTGGGAAATGGAAAAAGGAAAGTTCAACCACAGGGAGACTCCACATCCAACTGGTTCCTGTACAGACTAGAAAAGCCCTAGCCGAACAACTAAAAAGATCACCTCGGACGTAACTCTCTAAAAGGCCGTCAAGGGGTGTCTCGTACCACCTGAGGAAACATAGGGGAGCCCACAACATATTGCAAAGAAGGGAAGAGAAAAGTGTGAAGTAAGATACGAAAACCCAGGATGGGAAACTAAAACATGTTCATATTGGGTAGAAAGGGAGAACTAATAAGGATCAAAACAAAAGAAACAAGTAGCCTCTAAGAAACTTAAGAATGGTAAAAGGAAAAGGTGCTGGGATTGAAAGCAAACAGACTCACTGCAGAAATACAACTGGAGTTTGCCAAACAAGGTAAACCACTAAGATGAGGGGCTGGAACTCCTGAACGCACAGCCATCAAATGTTATAGCCAGCAAGGAAGTGCAGTGAAGGGTGAACATATAAAACCCCATCCACAATGTGCTAGGACAAACCAAAATGGGAACATAAGAAACGCCCGGAGAGAAGCAAACCAAGAAGGGAAAACAAAGACAACAAAAACCATCAGTGTTTGGACACGGGCTGAAAGAGCAATATCTCAGTAGACAGAGAAACTGACCACAGAAACAGGTCATCGGATCGCATCCCCAAACCTAGCCATGAGATTTTCTTTTTCATGTTTGATCTGACACTTGGATCAACATTAAACATGTCTCTGTGGTATTGCACGCAGTCTGCAAAATATCACAGCTCCTTAGAGTATCATAGGTATGAGAGAGAGATAAGATAGGACCATCCCGAGTGAATACACCTTGTTGTGGTGAGATGGTTTTTATGCTTTTTTTTATCAAAATAGTGTCAACGAATTACTCTAAATTATTTATATGTACTATTAACTTATTTACTTATTACAGGGTATATGCTGATTTTGTTTTTTTCTTGGGTTTTGTCTGGCCGCAGCATGAACGTGCTCTTACACGTTGCACATTTACCAGCTAATTTTTTTGTTTTTTTATCATAGTCATGAGTACTATCAGTGAAAACTGACATGTGAATGAGCCCTAATAGGTCATTGCGAGGTTTCGGCTGCATCGATCCATTTGTTGGGCTGCACATCACAACGTTGTAGGGCGTATTTAACCGAAGAGTCGCCATGATAGTAGGAAGTTCGCAGTGCACTGGCTTCCACCGAGTATCAATGTTGCTGGAGAATGACGGTCCTACAAATCCTTTTACTCAATTCTATAAGTTTGCTTTTTCATATGCCATACGAGAGCTGTACCAGATAAGAAAATATAGAGAAAAAATGGAGAAAATAGTTTTTTTGAAACTCTGATTATAAAAAAAATGATGAAACTCAGACAAATTTTCTCGCGTGATAAAATCACTGACGTCTGAATGAGCCCTTACTGATGCCCAGGAAACAGCCATTTATGAATTAACCTGTGCACAGGAGATAAATGTCCCCTTGCTGTTATTTAGTTAGAGGTTTCAGGCGTTGCAGCCGTAAATCAAATGCTTTTAAAATTCACCCATAGTGGGGGAACATATTGCTCAATTTTGACTTCATCGTTCCCTTGCTTGTTCCTGTTTTGCACTACAATGCTCACATATGTATGAATATAAACTCTGAGATTAAACATCCACATAGCTTTACCCATACAATGCTTATAAATGGGATTTACTCTTGTTTGCTTCAGCATGCGGAGAAGACTGAACGATATTCCGTGACATTTTTGTCATTTCGTCCATCATTCTTTTTTTTTCCCTTTCCGCTGGCATTTTTTACGATTATAAGAGGTATAAATATAATGAGGACTGAGAAAGCAGTCTTATATGTTCCATCAGTAGAACACACATGCATATTCATGAGAACAGCTCCTACAGAATGCCAAACGACTCCATCTCTCAAAGTATTTCCATTGTTCCAAAGAGAGAGAAGCTCATGTGCAATCTTCTTGTCAGTGCGGAAGTGGCAAAAGTTTGGTCAAGTTATCTGCACGGGAAATTCTAATTCGTGTTTAGATAAATGAGCTTTAAGGGGCTTAGATATTGATGAGTCGCCAATCCTTACGACAGGTCTTCAATATCTTGTAGAAGTCCGATATCAACCCTCCCGCCATGGAGATGTGTCCGCCAAAAGCTCAGAGTACAGAGCAAGAACAGGCCCGCTCTCTACACCATGTAGTGGCCATTGTCAGGTACTGCAGCTCACATCTGGTATCAGCTAAGCGCCGGGGGGTGACGAACCCCCAACAACCTTATAATAACGACCTTCATTAATATCTTAGTAAAGAACATTCCCTTTAATCAAGACATAAAGGTTTGACAGGACCAACCACATAACAGTCCACAAGTACTCTAGTAGCTGGTCATGCAAAATCCTCTTTTATCATAGCCTAGGAAAAGGTATTTATACATTGGGGTTGAAGATGTTAGCCTTAAAGGGGTTTTACAGGTCAGATAAAACCCCTTTAAAAACTATATTATCACTATTGTAAGGCATATTCTGGGTTATATACATGCATCTCCTCACTCTTGCTTTTCATTTTTGTTTAGTAATTTTATAGGAAGAAAAAAAATCTTTTTTTATTGTTCCTCTAGAATACAAATACATAGAAATACACTGCTGTGTACAGACGTATCTCTAGGTACAAGTATCATCTGTGTACAGGAGTTAGTGGCTACAATGAAGATCAATAGCTGTAGCTCCTGCCTGCAATTACAGAGGCTGTGGGTTTCAGTCCTGTGGAGACTCACAAAAAAAAGAGAAAATGACATTTTTCCAATTGTTTTTTATTATTTTTAGTAGTTTTACAGGAACAAAAATATGACTTTTTCTTCACCTCTAGTATACAAGGGACATAGGAATACAATGCTATAGCCCATGGTGGCTGCAATGTACCTGTATAATCTGCTTGCAGGTTACCTGCCTGGAATATAGAGCAAGATTACCAAATCCTCCCATCTATATCATTGTGGATTGTGGCTCATAGCTAGAGCTACGAGGAGAAGCTATGGTGAAGAGTGAAGTTGGGACAAAACCCTGACTTGCCAGGACAGAGGAACAGTCCCGCTGTTGTTTCAACAGACTTTGCATAAATCAACAGCATAAGCGAATTTAAGAAACTTTATAATATATCTTAACAGAGAAATCTGCTTCTTTCTCCACTTATAAGCCACAGCGTCTCCCCCTTACTGTACCTACGGAGCTCATCATTCACTCTGAAAAACTGGTAATACTGGTCACGCCAGCACACTGAAGGAACAGATTACAGCTGCCTATTAAAGTCTATAGAGAAGGGAGACAGAAGTACAGTGAAACAGAGAGGTACAGACAGATGGTGCTGCTGTTTATCGCACCCCGGAGCTGGATTCACATGTACACTGCTCAGTACTGCTTTATAATGACCTCCAGGCTGCTGCTGAGTCTGTACATGACTGTGTTTTCTCTGTATAGGAAATATCCTATCAGCTATTTTGCACCCACTAGCTCAGAGACAATTGATATTTAGAAATGGAGCTGTGTTACTACACACATTCACACACGTCAACTTATTCTGAGCAGTCGCCATTTGACAAATAAGGGACGAGTGGTCCTGTTCTCCTTCATACCGGTCTTACAAAATACGTGAAAATGGATGCAAAATATAGTAGCGCCAGCATAAAATATCCTTTTTAATTTTCTCCTTGTAAATCTGTGTTATGAGCAATGTCTTCTGTGGATTTACGGTTCAAGGCTGCAGCTGAAGGAATTCTTTTATCCTATAATTATTCATCTCGGGGGCAAATGTTTTAGTTTATTACAAGGTTTTCAAGGTTTTTGCTTTCGCCCCAGCAAAATAATACTAAGTGCAGCTAACGATAAATATAAGTAGTGCACAAATACAAGCCCGTGCACAACACGGGAGACAACACAACTCCATTGATCTCCGGGGTGCAGTTCTCCTGTCCTTCTACATTATTACAGATACTTATGGCGTCCATTACAGCGTTCACAGAACTATCAGTGAATGGCGAATACGTGAAGTTACGTTCCCTCACATAATCGTTACAAAGGACATCTCGTGTAATTTTTTTTTTTCGTTTTAAGAGAGGTTGTCCACCTTTGGTGACAGTTTATTTTTATTATGCAAATGCTAGTATTTTGGATGGAAAAGTCATTTTTGCAAATGGATTTCATTAAAGCTTATGCACCATTGCCCTATTGCCTCTGTGCTGCCTTGTCTATTGCTGACTGCAGAATAGGTTAACTGAGAATCCATCAGTGAGCTAGTTTTGATGGTCTGACAGGAGAGTTCCCAACTCTTTTGTTTATTTTTCTTTTCTGAGCTCCTCACAGCCAATACCACAGACCACATCAAAGTTGAATGTGTCGGGAAATAAAGAGCCTGTAAAATCGAAACAGTGCAAGGTTTTTAATTAAATCAAATTGCAAAAAAATAATTTAGCCCCAAATACATGCATTTAGGTAACAAAAAAAATTTATTCTCAGAGGAGGTGAACATACATAGGGGAATATAAGTATTTGATACACTGCCGATTTTACAAGGTTTCCCACCTACGAAGAATGTAATTTTTATCGTAGGTGCAATTCAACTGTCAGACACAGAATCTAAAAAAATATCCAGAAAATCACATTTTATGATTTTTACATAATTGATTTGCATTTTATTACATGAAATAAGTATTTGATACAATAGAAAAACAGAACTTAATATTTGGTACAGAAACCTTTGTTTGCAATTACAGAGGTCAGATGTTGCCTGTAGTTCTTGACCAAGTTTGCACACAGTGCAGCAGGGATTTTGGCCCACTCCTCCATACAGATCTTCTCCAGATCTTTCAGGTTTCCGGGCTGTCGCTGGACAACATTGAATTTCAGTTCTCTTGAAAGATTATCTATTGGATTCATGTCTGGAGACTGGCTAGGTGACTCCAGGACCTTGAAATGCTTCTTACGGAGCCACTCCTTAGTTGCCCTGTCTGTGTGTTTGTCATGATCATGCTGGAAGACCCAGCCACGACCCATCTTCAATGCTCTGACAGATGGAGGTTGTTGGCTAAAACCTCGAGATACATGACTCATCCATTCTCCCTTCAATACGGTGCAGTCGTAATGTTCCCTTTACAGAAAAGCACTCCCAAAGTATGATGTTTCTCCCACCATGCTTCACGGTTGGGATGGTGTTCTTGGGGTTGTACTCATCTTTCTTTAACTCCAAACATGGCGAATGGAGTTGATACCAAAAAATTCTAGTTTGGTCCCATCTGACAACATGACCTTTGGTCCCATCTGACCTGGATCATCCAGATCGTCACTCGCGAACTTCAAATGGGCCTGGACATGTGCTGGTGTAATCAAGGGGACCTTGCGTGCCCTGCAGGATTTCAAACCATGACAGCGTAGTGTGTTACCAAAAAAGAGAAAACACAGAAGTTTGACAATAACTGGCTTCACCCAACCACTAACCATAAGTGGAGAAGAAGTTTTGGTGTTATCATTCATATTCTCTGAATAAAGAACACATTGATCTACTAGTGATCGTTCTGTCCCCATCATTGTTCCTCAACCGATGAAAAGAGACGGGAAACAAACACTGAAGGATTTCAATATTGTCGATCACGCTCGTTTAATGGTCTGAGCTCAGCACATGTAAACGTTTCTGTGTGATGGTGCATTTGGGGCCCCACTTTGTCTAAACCCCTGATTGTAATGTCGCTACAATACAATACAACTTGTGATGTATTATGACAGTGAATAAAGACAGGCTCCACGACAATACAAAGTTCTGTGGTCCATGACGTTGTCGCATGAGTCACAGAGAAATGGTTAAAAATTTCTTATCATTTTCTAGACTGAATTTTTTTTGAATAATTACGAGATTTTCCACAAAGAAAGAAATGTATACCGCATCAATACAAAGCATGCCAGCTTCATGTTCCATAGACATCCACGGTGAAGGTAACAATGTACATTTATGAGCTGCAGGTCAAGGACCAATTATTACCATCTATACAGACAATAAGGAAATAACAGAATTTGTCTTGAAACAACCAAAACAATAATCATCAATGTGCAATTCTTTTGCAATATTCATTTGCTATTAGAGAACACTGCAAATTGTAATAAATCTGGACGCGCTGTAATCAGGACCAAAAGTGCCATAAAAAAGGGACAATTTCTGTTGGCATTATTGTCTTGTACTAGAAGAGACAGTATTGAACGATGAAAAAAAGCTCCTGCGAAGGTAAAAATCCACTCAGGACCAGGTTTGGGTGTAATAATGAAGAATAACTAAATGATCACACTCAATGTCAGTGTGCAGCAGCTACAGCTCATAAGATATTTCCATTAATTGTGGAAAAGGAAGAATTAAAGGGTTATTCCTAAGAGTTATTGACTATCCATATAGCCTGATCTTGCATGGAATGGACATGCACATGAGCTGCCTCCGCTCCATGCATTGTTTATGGAACTGTTGGTGAAAGCTGAGTACAGTTCTCCGCTTTTTCCAGTAGTCCTATAGACAATAAATGGAGCGGAAGCCGAGCATGTGCACTTTCATTCTATTCAAGAAGGTCCAAATTGTGGGAACTTAACTCAAATTCCCATAAAAGATTTGCAGGGGCCCAATGTGGATGACAGAGGACCAACGAACCGCTAAGTTCCCTTTTTAGAATGTTGCAATCAGAGATACCTTCACCTGGAACATTTACCGTCGGATGTCTGAGGCCGCTGGGTATTGAGCGGGTTCAGGCAGAGAGCCGCTCCATACAAATCCTCCTGACTTATACAATGGATGTCAGGAAAAGTGGAAGAACAGAAGGTCGTTCTGCAGTGGGCTTTCCCATCTCACAGGTCCCATAACAGTCACATGGCCTATTGGCATAGCATAGGAACACAAAAAAATGCCAGATTCAGGAGAAAAACGTCATTTAGACCAGTGTAAGATAGCGCTCACTGTGTGTTTTGGGGAACTCACTTGGCAACGGGATAAAGGCACACAGGAACGGTTTTCTCACATACACAGTCCATGCGGTTTATTTACAGAGCATAAACCGCTGTGGGTCATGTTACACATCACAGACCTCCCATAATCCATAGTAGTTCATAGAACACGGCTTTACATCTTCTCTAAGCATGGGCGACCGCACGCCGAACACTTCATTAATGTCCACGGAACACAACAAGCACCATCAGTCTGTTCCAATGGCAGATACTTGTCTGCTCTTACTATAACCCCCTTGTCTGTAGTTACCTTACAGGAGCTCCTACCTCCACATGCTGACTCATTGTCAGTCCTCTCTCCCAGGGAAGCTGCCTAACTGGGATCACCGTCCTTTGCGACCAGGGCACTCCTGACAGTTCCAGACCCTCAGGTCGGTAGTTTCCCCCAACGCAGTGCCGTCACAGACTCTGCATATACATGGTCTCACCCTGTGCTCTTTAGGAATCCAGTCCCCTTGTGGGACCTTCCAACACAGAGACCATCTGGATACATGGCCTCTCCATGTGCTTCTCAGGAAGTACATCCACTCATAGGACCTTCCAACACACAGGCCTGTCCTCTTGC
>VIAB01005196.1:48891-60309 GCA_009801035.1 Oophaga pumilio | reverse complement strand
AATAAAAGCTTCAACTCAATCCACAAAAAAATCAAGTCCTCACTCAGGTCCATCATCTGTTAATGGAAATATAGAGGCTTCCACTTTACTGGTAATACAAAGGCTCTGTTCTGCCTTCCTCCACGTATAGTGCTGTGTGGATTCCAGCATACGGCTAAACCTTTCATCCACTCCCAGTAAAAAGACTGTGTGGATTCTTAAGTCCATATTTATTGAGATGATGATGTGAACTTGGTAACAGTGAATAACAATGGTGGATGATTATTTGGTAAAAAACTATAAGAGAAATGAACAGTATATCAGTACTGGCAGATAACAGAGACAACAGCAGCATGATACAGAGTGCAATTACATCAGTAACTAACATTACAGAGGCTGCACAGTTATAATATCTGTCTGAGGCAAGTACATGCTGCAACACTGTCCGGCTCTATACAGAAATGCAACCTATCTGTAAGCAGTGCAAAAGCATTAACTAAACTAGGAGATACAGACTACATGGTGGCTGCATAGCTGATTCTAACACAGACACATAAATGCATTAGACACTCACCAGAATCCGCTGATCAGGAGCAGTGCTTTGTAGGGAGGGCCAGGAACTCTTGTGATTCACTCTAAGCCTGAGAGAAAATGTCTGCATGTCTAGTTTTTCACTGGGAAGCTAAGGGGACAGTTCTTAACCAGAACACACTGCTCAATTAAAGGGAAAATGGTCCTGAAACCTGGAACAGGACAAATGGGTACCTAATGACCTCTAATGGTTATAGCTGGTACTGTGCTATGAATTAACTAGCTGCACATGAATGGGCAGAACACTCTCCACTTGGTATCAACAGATGCAACTAATTGGTTCTTTTGGGGACAATAACAGTACAAGTTCAGTAACTGGCCTGAGGAACAGTTTGTTCTCCCCAAGTTTGCACACTTTGACCTCTACTTTGTGCACTTTCCCATCCTAGCTGGGAAGAGGCTTGGTGACTAGGCCAAGTGGCCACTCGTTACTATGTGACTGACTGTCTTTGACAAGTACAACATCACCGGGTTGGATGTTTGAGTGGTCCTTTTGCCACTTTATCCTGGTTTGCAGGTGACGCTGACTTGTAGGATTGGGCCACATGAATTAGACAAGCAACGGCTTGAACAAGTGACTTCCAGGTTGAGAACCTGCTGAACCGATGGGATTCCAGGTGATGACTTGAATTTCATGTATGCAGACACTCGATGACGAAGCTCTTCGTCAGCATCTGGATCCACTAGTTTGAACATTACAGGCATGTGTCGATGTGGGGCATTAAACGGTACAAAGAAGCAGGGCCTGTGAACCATGTAGTGTCCATAAGATGACTTGGAACAATGGATCTAGTCACATGGTCCGCAGGATTGAGGTGAGTAGGTACATAGTGCCACTGATTTGGGCAAGTGGATCTTCTTATCCTCAGTACCCAGTTGCTGACGTAGACATAGAAGCGTCGCGTTTCATTGCAGATGTATCCCAGTACCACCTTGCTATCGGTGTAGAACTCTGCTTCTTTGGTCTCCAGATTCATCACACCTGAGATAAGCTCGGCCAACTCAACTGCAAGGACAGCAGTGCAGAATTCCAGTCTGGATACTGTGTATCCGCGGAGTAGTGCCAGTTTAGTCTGGCTCATTACAAACCCGAAGTAGCTCTGTTCGTTGACATCTATGGTTTTGAGGTACGCTACTGCTGCGATGGCTTTGACTGATGCGTCACAGAAGATACAAAGTCTTCGTTTCTTACCTTCAGTGGATGGCACAGGAGCATACGGTTGTTTCACACGAAGGTCAGTCAAGGAATCAAGAGACCTACTCCACTCTGCCCACAGGTCTGCTTTTTCTGCTGGAAGTGGATCGTCCCAATCAGACGTGTCTTGGGTGAAGTCTCTTAACATCATTTTTTCTTGGATAGTTACTGGAGCTACGAATCCCAGGGGATCGTATAGACTATTCACGAAAGAGAGAACTCCTCTGCGGGTGAAGGGTTTCTCATCTTTACTGATCTGGAAGGTGAAGGCATCTGTCTTCAGATTTCAAAGCAATCCAAGGCTCCGCTGCATGGGAAGAGAGTCGATGCTTAGGTCTAGGTCCTTTAGATCACTGGAATAGTCTTGAGAGGGAAAGGCTTCCATCAACTCTCGACTGTTGGAGGAAACCTTGTGTAACCTTAGGTTAGACTGAGCGAGCATTTCTTGAGCCCTTTTTAATAGACTGATTGCAGCCTCATTTGTTGGTGTGGACTTCAAATAGTCGTCTACGTAGAAGTCCTTTTCTACGAAGGATCTGACATCTCACCCATACCTTTCTTCGCTCTCTTGTGATAGTGAAAACCTCACACTAGACCTCAAGCAGCTTGGATTGTGTGCCTCTCCACTCTTCTTCCAGACTCTGGGACCTTGATTTCCAAATGAAATGCAAAATTTACTTTCATATAAAAACAACACCTTAGACCACTGAGCAACAGTCCATTTCTTTTTCTCCTTGGCCCAGGAAAGACGCTTCTGGAATTGTCTATTGGTCATGAGTGGCTTGACACAAGGAATGCGACACTTGTAGCCCATGTCCTGGATACGTCTGTTTGTGGTGGCTCTTGAAGCAATGACTCCAGCAGCAGTCCACACCTTGTGAATCTCCCCCACGTTTTTGAATGGCCTTTTCTTAACAATTCTTTCAAGGCTGCGGTTATCCCGGTTGCTTGTGCACCTTTTTCTGCCACACTTTTGCATTCCACTCAACTTTCCATTAATATGCTTGGATACAGCACTATGTGAACAGCCAGCTTCTTTACCAATGACCTTTTGTGGCTTACTCTCCATGTGGAGTCTGTCAATGAGTGCCTTCTGGACATTGTCAAGTCGGCAGTATTCCCCATGATTGTGGAGCCTACTGAAACAGACTACTGGTCCTTTGTAAATGCTTAGGAAGCCTTTGCAGGTATTTTTGCTAATTATTCTAATTTTCTGTCATAATGCCTTTTGGGTTTTCATTGGCTGTAAGCCATAATCATCAACATTAACAGAAATAAACACTTGAAATAGATCACACTGTTTGTAATGACTCTATATATGAGTTTCACTTTTTGTTTTGAAGAACTGAAATAAATTAACTTTTTGATGATATTCTAATTTTGTGAGAAGCACCTGTACATGTTCTATGGTAATGTTGCCCCTGTAGGCAGAACAGACAGGATTAATGTAGATATTGCCCTGGTGGACTGAACATACAGAATCAATGCAGATAATGCCTCAGTGGGAAAATACACAAATCCCATGTAGATGTTTTCCTGGTTGGCAGAAAACACAGATCCTATTACAATATTTTCCCGGTGGGAAGATCATATATATTGTCTATCCTTTCTAAGCTTAATGTATAGAGGAGTAGCTGTAGTTCTCTCCTTGATGGGTAGAAATACAGATTCTATGCAAATGCATACATACAGATTGTATGCAAATGTTACCTTCATGGCAACACATACAGATTCTATGGAGATGTTGCCCTGACAGAACATACAGGTTTTATGCAGATTTTTGCGCTGATAGACTGAATATACAGAATCTATGCAGATAATGGCTTGGTATGTAGCACATGCAGAGTCTACACATATGATGCCTTTGTGAGAAGAACTTGCTGAATCTATGTAGATTGGAGAACAGAACATACAGGTTTTATAGAGATGTTGACTTGGTGGGAAAAACTTATAGCTCCAATGCAGATGTAGCCCAGTGTTGCAGAACACACCACCCCTATGCACATATTGCCCTTGTGGGCACAATCCACAGATTTTATTTAGATGTTACCCTGGTGGGTTGAACATACAGGTTGTCTACCAAAGTTGCCTTTGTGTGTAAAACAGACCAGTACTATTTAGATGTTTCCATGGTGGGCAGACATATAAATTATATGCAGAAGATGCCTTAATGGGCAGATATACATATTCTAAGCAGTTGCTACCTTGTTGGGGTTACTTACAGATTATATGCAGATGTTGCCTTAATGAGCAGAAGATATAGCAGGAACTCAAACAGTAACTGTGTTGACATGTTTGAAATCACATCTATGTGCAATTATTCTACCTATTGAAGGTGTTAATGAGTAAATGAATGTGACTAATGTGTCTCATGGCATTAGTTCCCTTTTTTTAAAACAAGGTAGTGAGGCGAAGGTCAACTGCGAACTTTGCCCTTTCTCTGCTGTGAGAGCATGGACACAATGGGTTTGAAGGAAATATATTGGTGGGGGGAAACCAAGGAGACAGAACCTGGCCTGAAAAAGAAGATGGTGCTGTTACCTGAATTTATCTGTGCAATAATGCCAAAGAAGAAGCTATCGTATTGCTGGGAGGAGGTCTTGCTGATAGTCAATAGGAAAAGCACTTGCTTTACCCTCACAAGTTGAGGCTGTGAAAGACCTGCCCCTATCAGCAAGATTCAGGAATGTGTCAGGAAGTTTTTGCCTATTTATCGAGAAGTGTATTTATAAGGTCAGACACTGGTGTTGAACAAGAGGGCATGGTGCACAATCTCTCCTCTAATTCATTCCAAAAGTGTTCGATGGGACTGAGCTCAGGGCTCTGCTCTGTGTAGGCCAGTAAAGTGTTTCCACACTAAACATATCCAACTATGTTTCTATGTACTTTGCTTTGTACATTAAGGCACAGTCATGCTAGTATAGAGAAGGGCCTTCCCCAAACTGTTGCCACATACTATTGTACAAAATGTCTGTATTCTGAAGCATTAATATTTCCCTTCATTAGAACTGAAGGACTAAAGCCAACCCTTGAAAAAAAAACATACTTTGTGATGGGGCTGAAATCATACTATGAGAAGACTGTGTGAATTATACTCTATGGGGAGCTGTGGGGTCACATCATACTGTGTGTGAGTGGCTGTGGGAGCCATCATACTGTGCGTGTTAGGATTGTGGGGGTATGAATATGTGTGTGGGGTTCTGAAGGCATCATACTGTGTGTATGGGTTGTGTGGGCATCATAATGTATGGGGGAAAATGTGGCAATCATACTGTGCAAAGGTCTATGGGTGCATCCTACTGTGTGGGGATCTTATAAACTATCTAGTAGGCTATGAGGGTATCTTATTATATGAGGGATGATGGGGGAATCATTGCTTTAGTCAAAAAAACAGTGAAATGATCATTTCATCAAAGTGTCCCAGGAGCCACTTTTCAACACAATAATACCATCCTTCATGTTGCTTCTGCTACTGTGAGAAGCCTAAGTGACCTAAACGTGCTATCCTGGCTCTTAGCATCTTCGAACTTGGCTCCATTGAGAATAGCGAGTATGTCTATGTCCTTGGTCGGCAATTACAATTTAAGATGCCCACATCAGATAGTGATTATTTGCATATGCATTCAGCATGGCAGAACATTCTGAACCCCATCATTATTAACCTCATTGATAACATGCCAATGCAGGTAAATGCATATATTTCTCTGTGTGGAATATGGAATATGTTTGTACAATGAGATCTAATAATGCTAAAAAGACTAGTCCCAGAAACCTGTCCATTGACAGCTAACATATACTTATGAGATACTTTTTGAATATTTCAGCTTAGGTATGGCCTATAAAATCAAAAGTTGTAAAATAGGCTGACCTAAATGCGATATTAAAAAGAATAAAATATTAAACAGTGTAAAAGACAGCCATAATAAGTAATTATGACCAATCATTTATGGTTTATTAAATAAAATTATAGGCAGACCTCCCCTTTAATTCCAGATAGTTATTTATGAGTTATCATTGTCTTCCAAACCACTGAACACCATCTTGGCCTACTTCTGTGCAGGCTTTGAAACGTGATGTCGGTGCACTAAAAAAACATGCTGAACCTTGAAGAGTAAGCCTCATTTTTTTGTTCAATAAAAGATAACACAGGAGATCATTAGAGTAAGTGTGTCAGATTAAATGTATTTTCCTGTAAAAAAGTCAAGTCCCTTCAGGAGCCATTGCAATTTACTTTGTCTCACGGAGAACAATATTTCCCCAGCAGACCCCAACACAAAGGGCCATTACAAAATGTGATTTATATTTCATAGCTTTGGAAATGTTCAGTACAAATTACAAATGGAGACTTTAGTGCAGTATTTATGTCCTGTTACCAACTTGATATGTATAAGTAATACATATCCCATCGCTGCAAGCCAATGCGTTTTACATTTATTTGTTACAGGGTGCACTTATGTTTTCTGCTCAAACACAAGAAAAGTCATGTCCCTTCTTAAGAAACATACAGATTCTCCAAAGACAAAGGAAAAAACATTATTTTCTAGGCACTGTTACTGTCTGCATCAAACATAATACCGTATCACATTTGCTAAGGACTACAATAACGACAAAGAAAGTTATATAGATACTGATATTGTGATGTGGTATAGGACTGCATTATATTTCTTCACATGCAGTCTTTACCAAGTATATATATATGTTTATTTCACAGAATGGTTAGATAAATTAATAACCACCCTTCCATCATGCAGACAATCATGATGTGTGAGATACACTGAATTAAGTGGGCACACTACTTAAGAATTTTACGCATTATATCAGTGGGTGAGCCTCACCAGAAACATTAATCCAGCCAGAGACAGGTGGGAGCGTAACTACACCCTTTCCTGTCCTGGCTCTTCCTCAGCACCATCCATTTTCGCAGAGCTGCCCAAAACATCACATGAAAAGTAGCAAAATGTTAGCACATCTTCACAGTGTGCAAAAAAAATTGCAACTTTCAAAGTGTTTTCAGCCAGTTTTCCGGCACAAGTACTCTGATGAATTGAAGTCTTAACATATCAAGACACTATACTCTTTTCCATAAATCTGCCTACTATGTATCTCTATATTTCCCATAAATGAATTCATGGTTAAGTTACCAATACAATTTTAAAACTGAAGCAATGGGAAGATATTTGTACCTTTTATAATATGATGTCTTTTTTATATGGACTCATTGTGTTATTCCCAATATTGCAAATATCTATTGAAGAGATGATAACTTGCATCTCAGTAGGGGTTCACCCACACTCCTGAGAACGGGGCACTAAAATGTAGATGAGAGTCAACTCCAACAATGAAAAATGGAAGAGGAAAAATATCTCCAGCGTGTAATCCAATAAAATCAATGGTCATGCCATGACTAAGAACGCAAGAGGTTGAAAGGCGTTGGTTGTTATAGGGATCCCATCCTTCCTTTCCTTTGTTCATTTGTATTTTTGATACATACATTTTAATATGTTTTGAATAAATAATTGATTTTATTGGATTACATGCTGGAGATATCTCCTCTTCCATTTATCATAGTGAACCACGCCTCTGATCAAGGCGGCTCCATGCGTGCTCAATCATAGAAACCTACAGAAGACTGGTGAGCTGACTATTTTCCTTTTCCCATTTACCTATGCTATTCAACTCCAACAAGGCATGTCAGAGCCCGTTCTTGGGATTGGAATATGTCAGACATATACAAATTTTATCTACTAAAAATGTCATGACTTTCACATATTCTTACCATGACAACTACGTATTAAGACAAATTGTGTTCATATATTCTACATTTTTCTACAAATAAGATGTAAGATTTAAAAAATAAAAAAAATCCTTATACTCGCCTCAATCCGACCTCTTCACTCCTCATCGTCACCCATCCATCTTCACCGTATCTGCTGATCCCCAGGTCTTTCACTCAGGACAGGGATTTTCAGCTCTGATGAGGCCCAGGAAGGGTTCTACACAAGAGGTCACAACATCATGACAACACAACATCAAAATTTCATTTTGAGCCACAGTGATAAGAAGATGCAACAATGATCAGACTGGGTTCTGTCCCGGCCTCATCAGAGCCAGAACTCCTGGCCTAACATCAGAGGGATTTCAGCATGAGCGGCAGTGATCAGTAGATGCCGGGAATATCAGATGGATGGCCGTGAGGAGCAGGGGGTTTATGTATTTTTGTTTTATTTTTTACCCTTCTGATGTATCTGTATGGCTTAGAAAATTGGTGGCAAGCGTCCGACATTTTTCTGCATTTGGTACTGACACTGGTGAATGCAGATTTTTGTAAAATTCAAGTATAATTCAATAATATTGGAATGTATTTGCTCATCTCTACATTGTTTGATGCTGAAGCATATTGCCTATTAATAAAGTTATTATTTACTATACCACTAGATCTAATCTATTTTTCAGCCTTGCTCATACAACTCCAGTGTTATTCTCATTTTCTCTCTGTTTTTTCTTATAGTTTTTTGTAATCTCAGGTTACAGTTAACGGTGGTTGAAGAGTTAACTTATTCATGGCTTATTTTCATATAGATTGCATGAAATTGCCATTATGTTTTGTGACACCTTTAATAAATATCAACACATAATATGTAACCTGTATATCAATAAATGTGTTTTATGGCATATCTTATTCCTATTTGTCTCTGCCGACTAAGTGATAGTTTTATGTAATACAAAAGTAATATAACACAAACAATTGATATACACTGTAATCCTTTTGCTTGACACTGATTGATAAAACCTCACCAAAAGTATAAGACATAGTGCGATGCAGATGATGTATAGCAGGCATTTATTATGAGCTCTGCCTGCAATGTGATAGGAGGCAATGATAAACCAACTGCATGATATATATGTATATTTTTGATTAAATGATTACTGCTGTAAGAGTTTTCCTATTTTTTCTTCACATTGTCTGGCACTTTGCATTATCTGACAGCTTTCAAGAGCGATTAATAACAGCTACCATATATATTTTCTGCCGTTGGGTGCAGATCATTTCCTAAAGCTTCATCTTTTTGGCATTATTCAGGGGTTAAATTTACATAAGGGTTATTTTAAAAATATTATACCTACTCTAAACTTGATTACACTTTTGTACAATATTTAAGAAAGTAGATGGAGAGCTTAGTTTTCCTGGTCTTCAGTGGTTGTGAAGACAACAGAATCCCATTCTCTAAACAGAGTCAATACCTAACCGGCCTATTGGTATCAAATGTCTCCATAGATATTCATGCTATTCAGTCCTTGCTGCTAATGGTGCCCAGATGACAAGGTTGCGTGAACTGAGGGTAAACAAGGAATTAGAAATGACTGGTTTACCAAAGAATTGCTATATATAAAGCACTTGCGACAAAG
The DNA here is from genome assembly GCA_009801035.1 of Oophaga pumilio. Lineage (NCBI taxonomy): Eukaryota > Metazoa > Chordata > Amphibia > Anura > Dendrobatidae > Oophaga > Oophaga pumilio. The sequence goes on along the minus strand of VIAB01005196.1, from coordinate 51,137 downwards.
ATTACTTTATTATACATAGTATAAGGATTATGTTTCCATAGGAATCCTCTTACTAGCTGTGATATACTTAACGCTCTTTCCCACTCAAAAGGGTTTACCACTGTTCATGTAATAAAACCACTTTGAAGTGTCCATCTATAACTTTCAGTGAAATAAGAGGTTGTTTTGTCACAGCAAAAGTCAAATATATTGTGACGCTTAGTCACTTCTCACAGACAAGCCGTTAGTCGGGATAATCAAGGAGTTCAAGGTCAAAAGCCAGCATCTTAAACAGAGGGAAGAGACAAAGCTCTAGACAAGGAACGGTCTGAGGTAAAAATACCAAATAGTTGATCAGAACAAAAGGGTTAAGCAGACAAACGGTCAGAATGAGGTCCAAGGTCAGGCAACAAAAGATCATCAAGCAAAACACTAGGCACAAAGAAAATCAACTACATTTAGGTGAAGCTACGTCTGGCAGAGGTCTGGGACTAACAGCCAAGCTAACTAGCCGGGCAATCACCAAAGGCCATGAACAGGTGGAAACAGCCGGCACCTCCCAGTGAAGACTGACTTTCCCATTACTGATACAGGGGATGGCAGGTGCTACACATAAAATTTTATGTAAAGAGGAGGGGCTAGAGATGGAGCTTTACCCTCCTCCTCTCCATTTTATTTAGATAGAATCTTTATCAACACCAGCTGCCATTTCCTATCTCAGTAATGGGAAAGTTGGTCTTCAGCAAATACAGATTTTACCTCAGAATTGAGAATTTTGATAATGACTGATCAGTCCAGGAGAAGAAAAAGCAGATTTCTCTGATAAGATTACAAAGTTGCTTACTTTTATTTGTACTATTGCTTTCTAAAATAAAAATTAAAATGACTGTTACTCTTTTACCCCTTCCTGACATGAGCTGTATATGTACTGTGCTGTAGGAGCTGCGTTCCCGCAAAGCGACGTACTTGTATGGTGCCACAATCACGGGGGGATCACGCTGAGCACCGCCGTCATCGGGTGTGTGTGTGTGAGCTCTATGTGAGAGCTGACACCCTGCAGCACTACCTACGATTGGTGCTAGTACCAATCGTGGGTATTTAACCCGTCTGATGCTGCTGTCAATAGTGATAGCGACATCAAGGATATAGCGCAGTGAGGGGGCTCCCTGTTTGCTTCTATCAGGACAACGAGATGCAATCGTGTTGTCATTATGGTGTGCATGGAGACCCCCGGATGCAAGATGGCCGCAGGGTCCTTCAGGGAAGGTGCCTTGTCAGTGCCTGCTAAAAGCAGGAGCTGACACGCCTCCTTCCCTGAATGTCAGACACTGCTTTGATACCCTGCAGTGCAGAAGCATTGCAGAGTATCAGATCAGCGATCTGCCACAGTACAGTGATGTCCCATCCTGGGACAATGTAAAACAGTAAAAAAAAATTGTTAAAAGTGTAAAAACATATTAAAAAATCCCTAAATAAAGAACAAAAAAAGAAAGATTATTATTCCAATAAATACATTTATTTATGTAAAAAATAAAGTACATATATTTGGTATCGCAATGTCCGGAATGACCCACTCTATAAAACTGTCCCACTAATTAACCACCTCAGTGAACACTGTAAAAAAATAAATAAAAAATAAATAAAAAGCGAGGCAAAAACAATGTGATCAAAAAGACGGATATAAATAAACATGGTACCGCTGAAAATGTCATCTTGTCCCACAAAAATACAAGCAGGCACACAGCTCCATTAGCAGAAAAATTAGAAAAGTTATAGCTCTCAGAGTAAAGCAATGCAAACTTTTTTCTATAAAATAATTTTTATTGTGTAAAAGTGCCAAAACATAAAATACTCTATAAATGGGGTATCGCTGTAATCATACTGACCCGAAGAATAAAGCTTCCTAACCAATTTTACCACATGCAGAATGGTATAAACCCCACCCGCCAAAAAAAACAATTCCTGATTTGCTGGTTTTTGTTCATTCTATCTCCCAATAATCGGAATAGAAAGTGAACAAAAATTGTCATGTGCCCAAAAATGGTACCAATAAAAATGTCAACTCCTCCCACAAAAAACAAGCGATCATCACATGACTCTGTCGGCCGAAATATGGAAAAATTATAGCTGTCCAAGGCCTCTTTTACACATCAGTGTCTCCAGTATGTGTGGTGACAGTTTTCACACGTATCAGACACACTGACACACGTAGGCCCATGAATTGGTCTGTGGACATATCTGTGTTTTCACACGGACCGTGTGTCCGT
>VIAB01005195.1:102800-112993 GCA_009801035.1 Oophaga pumilio | reverse complement strand
GGCTGTTGTTCCTGTCCTCCTCAGCTACCTAACATAACACTCTCTCCAGTAGCCAGGAATCTGAGAAAGAACTAAAAAATATATTATTGTATATGTTTTTTTAAAACATTACAAGAAAAAAAATAAAAAAATATTAGTACATGGCAAAACAATACAATACAGAACAATAATTCTGCCAGCTTTGGAATAGTACATGGCAGAACAAATAAAATTATGCAGGCATTCGTTTAGCAATATTGCGTACCATAATGTTACGAGCCTTTCCTCCGGAGGAATCGCACGACGGAGCTGTGTGTCCTGTCTTCGGATGAATTCTTGGACACGAGCAAGCAAATCCCTGAAGGTTTCTTGGGACATCCGGGTATAGTCACTAAATTTCTCAGGGTTTGCCTGGAGCTCACTATAGAGGGTGTGGTACGCTCTACGGCTCTCCCGGAGTTCAACAATCGGATGTATCCACAAACGCCGCCGCTGCAGTCTTCGCTGTCTCTCTCTTTCCCTTTCTTGATGGCAAGCAACTGCATAAGCCTGTGCCATTGCGATGTCCAGATCCAAGTTAAAGTGAAAACTCTTCCAGCGCAGATCCATGTTCACAAAGGAAAATGCAAGCAAATGTGAAGAATTCGGCTGTAAACAGGCTCTATATAAAGATTTCCCATAACACACGCCCACTGGTGTCCCATTGGTGAAGTCTGTTGCAAGAGTTTTTCAAGGATTTTCCTCCTGTGAAATGTGACACCTAGACAACCCATGCGCCGAAAAAACGCAAACGCATGCAAAAACGCTTAAAATCGCATACAAACGCTGGTCGTAATGCGCACGCTGATGCGACAAAATATCGCAGTGTTTTCAAGCGCTTGCATGCGTTTTTTCAATGTGTTTGATGTGCGCTCGAAACGCAGTGCAAAAAGGCGCAAGTGTGAAAGTAGCCTAACAAAGTACAATGTGTCACAAAAAAAAAATCTCAATCACTGGGATCTGTTCAGGCTAAGTGCACACGTTCAGGAATATTTGCGTTTTTTTGCGGGAAAAAACGCGTCAAAAACGCATGTATTAAGCATCCTATCATTTAGAATGAATTCCGCAATTTTTGTGCATGGTGCGTTTTTTTCCGCAAAAAAAACGCATCGCGGAAAATCTAGCAGCATGTCCATTAATTTTGCGGAATTCTAGCGTTTTTCCCGCTTTATTATTGACCTAGAAAGTTCAGGAAAAAATCGCGGTAAAAACGCGTCAAATCCGTGCAAAAAAAACGCACCAAAAACGCGCAAAATCCGCGCCAAAAAAAGCGCGTTTTTGCCGTGAAAAAAGTCCGGTTTTGCTCAGGAATATTCTGCAAACATTCTGCAAACGTGTGCACTTAGCCTAAAGCTTTCCAGAGTTATCACCATATAAAGTGACACGTCAGAATTGTAAAAATTTTTCTGGCCAGGAAGATGAAAACAGGCTCAGGGTCAAGGGGTTAAAGGGCATATGCTGGCAGGATGGACCCTCTTTACACTTTCCTGACCTTGGACGTACCCAGTATGCCATGGTTGGAAAGTGCTTTCAGATTTTAGATGTACTGGGTACGTTCTGGCAATTTTGCACTCACAGAAGTTTTGCACGCGTGATCGCCTTTGGGTGATCAGCTGATATCACAGATCACACCCGGCACTCACTGTCAGGAACAGTGCCTGAATTGTACCGGCAGTTTAACCCCCTGATCGCAGCATTTAGAAGTTTGCCAGAGGGAGGGGCCCCCTCTGCCCTTCAATCAGCCATGACTACATCCTGATTACCAGGCTCTAGTGCAGCACTGTCAGTTATAAACTATTGCAATGGTTTAGAACAGCGATTATACTTGGAGTTGCATTGCACCGTTCAGTATCTCAGGGATTCTTCCTGTTTCCCACAGGATCCCATGTTTTGCTGGCTCTGGTATGTTAAAGGGAATCTGTCAACCCATTTATGCCCTATGTGAGTATAATATAACTCGCTTTTCTTCACTTTCAGGTGACATCGGGGGCTTATCTACAGCATTACAGAATGCTGTAGATAAGCCCCTGATGGCGGTGGCCGCATCTCATAGGGCAAAAATGGGGTGACAGATTCCCTTTAATAAATATATCTAAAGATATCTAAATATCACGTACCAGTACATCAAATTTCAGAAAGGGGATAAATCAAAGGGGGCCTTACCAGGTATGTTTTTCTCTGTAATGCCAAGAAAACATAGTTGAAAGAGCCAGACTGGGACTATAGCGAGAGAGAAGACTAGTCTGGTGCCACCCCCAACCCCCCCCTGGCCAAATTCTCACTGCAGCGGTTCCAGTTGATTGACAAGTATCTCCTGATGTACACAATTCTCTAGGGCAACAGATTGTTTTTTTTTTGTTTGTTTCTTCATTATTGCAATAAAATTACCTGCGTAATTGTAATCTGTGAAAACAAGCCTAAAAGTGATAAGCGACGTGGGAAATGGACAGTCATGTTATGAGCTTAATTACTCACCCCATACCGAATTCATCCAGATTTGTTTTCCCCATAAGCACTGCTCCTTGATCGAGAAGTCGCTGGACAACTGTAGCATTATAGGGGGGAATGTACCCTGAGGGAAAAACAAGGTAGTAACTTTATTGCCAGTGACATCTGCACAATTATCTTAGGCTCTGATCACATCAGCACAGTGGCTTCTGTTCTGATGGCCCGTTGAGGTTCGATCAACGATTCCAGTGTTATGATGGTGAGAACAGCAGCACGTTGCGCTATTTTGAACAATAAAACTTATGGAATCGTTTTCCCAGTTTTATTTGAACATGTATACTTTTTAAACATTTAGACTTACCTTTTAGCATTTTTGAAGCGCATGTTGTCTGTATATTTTTGGTGCTAAAGTTGTCTTTAATTGCAATAGGAATTCCATCTAAAACCCCAAGAGGCTGACCTGCAAAGTAATGGGAAAGAAAAAAAACCAAAACAATAAAACACCAGATTGAGAGTCCCAAACAAAAGTACATAAAACCAGTACAGTGTACTCCAGGGCACAAGTTTTCATAAATTCGATAATATTACTGCATTCATATCTTAAATAACGAAAATAATTATTTAACCCATTCACGACATCTGCCGTATATGTAAGGCGCTGCAGGAAGTGCATTCCCGCAAATCGCAGTACATTCATGGTGCCGCTATTTCTAGTCACCGCTCTGCATCATGCAGTGACAGAGTTAAGATGGCTGCTGTATCTGACAGCAGGCCATCCCTGCACGGGGTCCTGCCGAGCCGACAATCGCTGAGATTGGTTGATCAATTTTGACCAGCCAATCATAGTGATATTACAATAAAGTTGGAAAAAAAATCAATGTGACAACACAACCACAATCACAGCAGTCAAAATGGATGGGTTGATTGCAAAACTTGCTGAGGCATACAACACCCAAAGGGACATCTGTATAGATGACGTTCTGGTTCATTTCAAAGGGAGGCTAAAATTCTGACAATACTTGCACAGTTAGAGGGCCAGGTATGGAATTAAACTGTATAAGCTGTGTGAGAATACCTCAGGGTACACCCAAAGATTTAGGGTCTATGAAGAGAAGAACAGAAGAACACCCAGATTGACCTTCAACACCCCCCATCCCTGAATACCCACCTGTCCTGGGGATGAGTGGTAAAATTACATGGGAATTGCTGCACCCACTACTGGATAAGGGTTATCAACTCTATGTAGATACATTTTACACCAGCACCTCACTCTTCAAGACCCTCCCTATCAGATGTACAATTGCATGTGTCACCATGCAATGAAATCAGACAGTTCTCCCTAAGCAGCTAATTGGGCAGCTGCTGAAAAAGGGTGACATCAGAGCCCAATGTAGCAACAATATGCTGCTGGTCAAGTATCTTGACCACCATACGCATGGACAACAGCTCCCTTGTCACAGTCTGAGAAGCCACAACACAAGTCCCAAAGCCAGCTTATATCCTGAATTATAATAAATTTAAGGGCACTGTAGATCTCTCAAATCAGGTCTCAAACATGGCTAAACCAGACAGTGCCATGCGAAAAGCTAAAGTGTTGAACAAAAAATTGGCCGTGCACATTGTACAGATGGAACTGTACAATGTTTTTTTGCTGTTTCAATCTGCAGGCAAAACGGGGACCTTCCATCAGTTTCAGGAGGTAGTCATCAAGGCTCTAATCTTTGACAGTCAGGAAGGTGAGGGTCCCAGCACTTCTGAAAATTATGATGCCCGTATTTTACCAGGTCAACATTTTCACAGTGAGGTTCCCCAAATAGCGAAGAAGGGAAGAACACTAAAAACGTTAAGAGCATGCTCCAAGAGGTGAATACGACAGGACACAATTTACCATTGAGAAACCTGCCCAGAGAAAACTGGCTATTGCATTAACCTCTTCCCGACCAATGCAGTACATGTACGTCATGGCGATCGCCTGTACACAGGGGGCTGTGCGGCGGCGATCGCAGCCAGGTCTCAGCTGATTCTGACAGGTGACAACAGGCTCTCAGTGCCAGGAGTGCAATGACCGTACTGCTCCCGGCACTTTAACCCCCTAAAATGCTGCGATCACTGCAATCACAGCATTTAGAAAGAAGCATAGGGAAGAAAGCCCCTCTGCCCTTGGATTGGAGACCCCGCGACATCATCATGGGGTCCCGATCGTTGCCATGGTAACCTGAGGTCATCATGATGACATCCGTGTCACCAGGCACTAGAAGTGAATTATCTATCTTGTGCAGCACTGACAGGTTATAAGGTATCGCAATGCTGCTGTATTGCTATGCCTTATAACTGTGATCAAACTGCACAATGTAAAAACAAGTTTAAGAAAAGTTGTAAAAATATAAAAAAGTTAAAAAAATTCATTATTATTTTGTAATAATGAAAAAAATATATTGTACCTATAAATATGAAAAAAAAAACAATAAAAGTACACACAATTGAAATAAAACGCGACCAAAATGAATGTAAATGGAAATGGTATCACTGAAACCATTACCTTGACCGTCAAAAATTAAGCTGCATTACAGCTACATCAGCTGAAAAATAAAAGTTATAGCTCTCAGAATAAAGCAATGCAAAAATAATTATTTTTTCTATAAAAGTCTTTATTGTGTAAAAGCGCTAAAACATAAAAAAAAACTATATAAATGGGGTATTCATGTACTGACCCGAAGAATAAATCCATCTTCTCAATTTTACCACACGTGAAACATCATTTAAAAAAAAAAAAAGCCTAAAAAACAATTCCTGCATTGCGGTTTTTTGTTCATTCTGCCTCCCAAAAATCGGAATAGAAAGCAATGAAAAAAATGTCATGAGCCTGAAAATGATACCAATAAAAAAAGAAAAAATTAACTAGTCCAGCAAAAAACAAGCCCTCACATGACTGTCAGTAGAAATATGGAAAAATTATAGCTCTCAAAATAGGGTGATGCAAAACTAATTTTTACAAACAAAAAAAGCGTCTTTTAGTGTGTGACAGCAGCCAAACATAAAAACACAACATAAATCTGGTATTGCTGTAATTGCACCGACCCAAAGAATAAAGCTGTCTAATCACTTACACCACACAAGGAAGTGTAAAAAAGAAATAAAACCAATCCTTCAACTGCTGATTTTTTAATTCCTTCTCCCAAAGATCTCAGTAAGGCTCCACGCACATTTATCCTGCACTCTGCTTTGAGCGCTTACACCGGGGTTTCTGTGTAAATCTCTGAAACACGGGATTCAGACGGAACCACCGGCAGAAGATTCCCTACAATGAGGAAGATAGAGGCACTGTGGACGCCGTCTGATCTGTGATTCGGCGGTGTCCGTCTTTTCAAGCATGCATAAAAATGCCGTTGGCCAGAGTTTTCTGCACCTCTGAAAAAAGGGACAACGCAGAACAGCGGAGGCCAGACAGAGTCCAGAGTAACTCTGCTGCCTCATTATAGTGAGGGCCTCCCTCAAGGGTTTAATCTGAATAACGTCACTCGAAGATTGAAAGGCAAACCACCGATTTAAGTGCTCAGTGTAGAGAGACGAATGTGATCCAAATTGTTATGTAAAATGTTCCCAATAAAAGCTTCAACTCAATCCACAAAAAAGCAAGTCCCCACTCAGGTCCGTCATCTGTTAATGGAAATATAGGGGGTTTTGACATTACTAGGAGCACAAAGGCTCTGGAAAAGTGAAACAGCTCCTCGTCCCCCAAAAGAAATTCAGCAAATCCTACGCTCCCAAATCTAAATGCACCCCTCGTGTCTGAGCCCCAGAGTGTGCCTAATCCATATTTAGCACCCACAAGTTTGGAATTTATGTAGCGATGAGACCCCGCATAATTTACAAGTGCATGAGCTGGGCACAACCTACCAATAGTCCCTCACGAGTCTCGCCATATGGCTAAGCAGTACTGTACAGTCACATACAGTTGGGCTCAAAAGTTTACATACCCCGACAGAATTTTTGTTTATTTGGCCTTTTTTCAGAGAACAAAACTTTTTCTCCACTCATGGGTAGTGGTGTGGTGAAGCCATTTATTGTCAAATTACTGTGTTTTCGCTTTTTAAATCATAATGACAACCCAAAACATCCAAATGACCCTGATCATAGGTTAACATGCCCCATTTCTTAATACCGTGTATTGCTCCCTCTAACATCAATGACAGCTTTAAGTCTTTTGTGGTAGTTAGGGATGTGGTTCTTTATATTCTCAGATGTAAAGCTGGCCACTGTTATTGGCAAAAAGCCTCCAGTTCCTGTAAATTCCTGGGTTGTCTAGCATGATCTGCGTGCTTGAGATCTCCCTACAATGGCTCTATGATATTGAGGTCAGAAGACAGATGACCACTCCAGAACCTTCACTTTGTTCTGCTGTAGCCAATGACAGGTCGACTTTGCCTTGTGTTTTGGATTGTTGTCATGTGGGAACGTCCAAGTGCGTCCTATGCGCAGCTTCCGAGCTGATGATTGCAAATTTGCCTCCAGTATTTGCTGACAACGTGCTGCATTCATCTTTCCTTCAACTTTGACCAAATTTCCTGTGCCTTTGTAGCTCACACAACCCCAAAACATCAGCGATCCACCTCTGTGCTTTACAGTAGGAATGGTGTTCCTTTCCTCATAGGCCTTGTTGACTGCTCCAAATGTAAAGTCTATGGTTGTGGCCAAAAAGTTCAAATTTGGTCTGATCACTCCAAATTACCTTGTTCCAGAAGTTTAGAGGATTGTCTGTCCTGTTTTGCGTATTGTAGGCGAGATACTTTGAAGCATTTGCACAGTAATGGCTTTCTTCTGGCGACTCTACCATGCAGCCCATTTTTCTTCAAGTGACTCCTTAATGTGCATCTTGAAACAGCCACACTGCTAGTTTTCAGAGAGTTCAGTATTTCAGATGATGGTATTTGTGGGTTTTTCTTTGCATCCCAAACAATTTTCCTGGCAGTTGTGGACAAAGGTTTTATTGTCTACCTGACCGTGGTTTTGTTTTTACAGCGCCCCTTAATTTTCCATTTGTTAATCAGTTTGAACGCTGCTGACTGGCATTATCAATTCCTTGGATATGTTATTGTATCCCTTTCCTGTATTATACAGTTCAACTACCTTTTCTCGTAGGTCCGTTGACAATGCTTTTGCTTTCCCCATGACTCACAATCCAGAAACGTCAGTGGCTGAATGAAAGATGCAAGAGTGTGTCTGGATCCCAGAAACTCACTCAGCTTTTATGCATACACACTGATTACAAGCAAACAGGTCACAGGTGAGGATGTTACCTTATAATAATAATAATTTTATTTCTAGAGCACCAACATATTCCGCAGCACTTTACATTAACCTTTAGTAGCCATTCAAATCCATTTGTGTCAACTTCTGTGCATGTTATTAGGATTAAATCGCCAAGGTCTGAAAACTTTTGATCAGGGTCATTTGGATGTTTTGGGTTGTCATTATGATTTAAAAAGAAAAAAACACAGTAGTTTGACAATAAATGGCTTCACCCAACCACTAACCATGAGTGGAGAAAAAGTTTTTGTGTTATCATTCATATTCTTTGAAAAATAAGGCCAAGAAAGCAAAAATTCTGCTGCGGTATGTAAACTTTTGACCACAACTATATGGAGCATTTCTACATTCAGCAGAAATTGTGGAACAAATTTTTGTGCCATTTTTACCCATTTCCCTGTGCGAAAATGTAAAATATGGGGCTAAAACAAAATATTGGTGGTAAAAATATACCGGTAATTGTTTTTTTTCTTCAATGCTCACTAGGATAAAATTATGTGACCCACCTGTGGTGTCAACAAGATCACTGCACCACTAGATGAATTCATTGAGAGGTGGAGTTTGTAAAATGGGGTTTCTTATGGGGGGTGAGGGCAGTTCTGCTGTTCTGACACCTCAGGAGCTCTGCCAATGTGACATGGCACCCTCAAACCAGTCCAGCAAAATGTGAACTCCAATATGGCGCTGCTTCTCTTCTGAGCTTTGCACTGTGCCTCAAAAGTAGTTTTTAACCACATATGGGGTATCAGGAGAAATTGCACAGCAAATTTTGGGGTCCATTTTCTCCTGCTATCCATGTGTAAATAAAAAAACTTGGACTAAAACAAAATTTGTGTGGGAAAAATATGATTTTTTTTTACTTTCACTGCTCTATTATAAACTTCTGGAAAGCAGCTGGGGATTCAAGGTGCTCAACACACATCTAGATACATTCCTTGAGGGGTCTAGCTACCAAAATGGTATCACTTAAAGGCGTTTTCCACTGTTTAGGCACATCAAGGGTTCGACACCGGCAGACCATTCCATTAAAGTCTGCATTCCAAAACGTCACTCCTTCTATTCTGAGCTCTGTTGTGAGCCTAAACAGTAATTTACCCCCCACATAATTTAAAAATTATCCCAGCACATTTTGCATTCAAAAAGTCAAATGGCGTTTCTTCCCTTCCAAGCCCTGCTGTTCGCCAAAACAGAAGTTTTCCCCCACATATTGGGTATCAGTGTACTCAGGAGAAATTGCAAAACAAATTGTATGGTGCAATTCCTCCTGCTACCCTTGTGAAAATGCAAACTTTGGGGGTAAAATAAATTTTTGTGGGGAAAATGCAATTCTTTTATTTTCATGGCTCAACATTCTAAACTTCTGCGAAGCACCTGTGGTTTAAAGCTGCTCTCCACGTATCTAAATAAGTTCCCTGAGGGGTCTAGTTTCCAAAATGGTGTAACTTGTGCGCTGTTTCCACTGTTTAGGAACATCAGGGGCCCTCCAAACGCGACATGGCATCTTCTAATTAATCCAGAAAATTTCACATTCAAAAAGTCAAATGGCGTTCCTTCTCTTCCCTGCCATGTCCCCAAACTGTGGTTTTCCCCACATATTGGGTATCAGCATGCTCAGGAGAAAGTATACAACAAATTTTGAGGCAAATTTTTCCTGTTACCCTTGCAAAAATAAAATATTTTGGGTCTAAAGTAGAATTTTTGTGACAAAAAGTAAAAATGCTCATTTTTTTCCTTCCACATTCCAAAAATTCATGTGAAGCACCTGAAGGGTTAATAAACTTCTTAAATGTGGTTTTGAGCACCTAGAACGGTGCAGCTTTTAGAATGGTGTCACTTTTGGATATTTTCAGTCATATAGGCCCCTCAACACTTGAAATGTGCTATGGTCACTAAAAAAAAAAAAAAAAAACAGTTTTGTAAATTTTGTTTGAAAAATTAGAAATTAATGGTCAACTTTTAACCCTTATACCATCCTAACAAAAAAAATATGTTTCAAAAATTGAGCTGATGTAAAGTTGACATGTGGGAAATGTTATTTATTAACTATTTTGTGTGATATAACTAATTTAACCCCTTCCCGACCCATGACGCCTACGTCTGAGTCAAAAAAACCTGTGCCATCCCGACCCATGACGCCGACGTAGGCGTCATGGTTTAAATCCTGTTCATGCAGGTCGGGTGGCCGGGGTCACTGAAAGATCACCCGACTGGCAGGCATAAGACCCTTTGTGCTTCATCACAGGGGGGTTGGCTTAACCCCCACGTGGATACGATCGCTCTGATTGGCTGTTAAAAGTGAAACAGCCAATCAGAGCGATTTGTCATATTTCACCAATGAAATTTGGTGAAATATTACAATCCAGCCATGTACCTCCCGAGTCCCCGTCTTCCTCCCGGCGTCTCTCCTGCCCGGTCCATGG
>VIAB01005194.1:47763-74608 GCA_009801035.1 Oophaga pumilio | reverse complement strand
GGATACTCCAACACCTTCCCTGTGAGACACCCCCTCCCTTCGTCATCTGGACCACTCCCCCCCACCATATGCAGATTGGTCCGTACCCACCCTATAAGATGACACACGGCGTATAAGAAGACCCCCAATTTTAAAAAGATTTTTTATTTTAACTGAAAAGTTGGGGGGTCGCCTTATATCCCCCGTCGTCTTATAGGTCGGAAAATATGGTGTATTCCAAAAAACGCACTTTAGACAAAACCCTCAATAGAACCAATCATTTATGAGGCACATAAAATGGATTTGGACTCTATCTGATCTCTTTTCTGGCGGTGTCCCATCATTTTAGGTTTCTTTTTAGCACACAAGTATAGTTGATCACAGTTCTGTGCATTCCTAAAAAGATGGATAACACAAAAACAGAAACCAAACAAATTCCAAAGCGTCTCCATTTGCCTCACTAGAGTACAACTACAGAGTGCAACTTTATTTGTTTGTTAGGTATAGCGATGGCTACTCTTAGTATGCACCAGTACAGATGAGTTTTCTGTTTGAAATTGACGATCAGTCTCTTGTTATTCATATACTGTATACACTCTCTGACTGAGCTCTCCACCCAACAGCCTGTGGCAATTTTAATTACAGCAGGATCCTACCATACCCATATAAATGTAAGCTACAGCCTAGAAGATTATTCTAATTAGGTTAGGTTCCCACCAAAAGGAGATTGCCTTGTCATTGGTTGCTGGACATGCATAAATTGGCCAAATTATGTATCTTAATTTTTTCCTTTTTTCCTATTATCTAGAGTAGTAATGCAATTCAAATTTCGTATATTTTATGCTTACATGCTATAGCACTGCAGAGTGCAACTTTATTTCTTAGCTATGTATAGAGAAGGCTACTCTTACTATGCACTTGTACACACCAGTTTCCTGTTGGGAAGTGACGACGACCGGTCTTTTGTTATTTATATGTGGCTTGCTAGCCACTATTGATTATATTTATACTAAGCACCAAAACATTTCCTACCGTGATCCTCCAGGAATATTATTCTTTGCATTTCTACTTTTTTGTGCTACATCCTTATTAGTGGGTCAACATACATACCCATCTCTGCTGTGCTCATGCACTCTGCTATATTACTACAAGTAAGTAACCTAATACCCAGCTCTAATCTGCTTGTGGGCTCTTGTACATCAATACAAGTGAGTCTACTGACATGCTTATTGCTACTGTGTTAATGAGCTCTGCTACATCAGAAGGTGTTTACTGAGATACCCAACTCTTATGTGTCAATTACCTCTGCTGTGTTACTGATGAGTCACTTGATATACCCATCATTACTAGCTATATTACTACAAGTGAGTCACCTGAAATAACAGCCATGCCACGTCACTGGGCTCTGATACATAACTACAAATGAGTCTCCTGACATACTCAGATGCTCTGCTGCAACACTTGACTAGGCTATATAGCTGGGCTCTGCTATATCGCTGCTATGAGTTTCCCAATCTTCAGCTATGCTAAATTGATTTGTCTAAGCTCTCTAGGAGTAGTGGCCAAATATATGCAGTGTTTACAAGCCTTTTCTTATGAAGCTTGTAAACACTGCTTTGAGAACAGCCTGTACAGTATAGCTGGAGTGCTTGTCGCTCATAGACCACCTCTACAGATGTACTTGTGATGCTGCAGAGAAGAGGCTGTCTCATATAGTAGTATGAGGAGTTCACAATTCAGGCCAGTGGCAAAGCGATGCTAATGTCCAGAACTGTCATTCAAGCAAGAGTGCTGACTTAGGAGCAACCATGAACAAGAGCTGTCTGGGAAACTGTGAGCTCTTTAAAAAATAATAAGAGAAGTGACATTTAAAGGTCATTACTAGAGATAAGCATACCTTTCAAGGTTCGGTTCGGTTCGATTTGACGAACGTTTAGATGTTCTCTGAACATGTTTGCCAAAAAGTTGGGCCCATTAGGATCTGATACTGTGGCACCTGTTCACACGGGATGCATTTTGGATAGCACTGGACAGCCCACCTGATCTATAAGTATGGGCGTTGGTAATAGGCTGTAAGCCAGTTGCTTTGCATCACCTATATGTGAACAGCGCCACAGACAGACTTTTTTGCTGTGCATTAATATGCCAAACAACTGCCCCCTCAATGGAGTGGCAGGCTGAGAGGGGTTGTTTTATCGGCAATCTTGAACCTGTGTTAAATGGGTCCACTGCATCCTTGCTTGTACATTTGTTTAGAGGCCTGGGCAGGTAAAACGTCTCTGCCTTTTTTCTGCTATTCATCAGGACACCAGCAGCGCTAAAGACACGTTCTGAGAGAACGCTGGCTGCTGGGCATGATAAAACCTCGAAGTCGTGACATGCAATCTCAGATCACTGCAAACCCTCCCTATGGCATTGATATTGAGCTCCAGATACTTAAACACAATCCTCTCCAGTCGTTCACAAGATATCAGACTTATAATCTGTTCTGCTGGTCTAAAAAATGTGTGAAATGACTCCTAGAAATTGCTTATGCCACTTACACTGCTGCTGCTGCTAATGTTTTTGCTAGGACGCCTTGACGTTCCTGGGTTGAACGTCTAGAACTGCGATGCACACTGTGTGCCTCACTGCTGCCTTGGGGAAAACCACACTTAAGATTGTATGCAAGCATGTTTCGATACTCCAGCATGCGTGCATCCCTTTCAAGGGGACGATGTATCTGGCTAAATTTACTCTTGTACTGTGGATCTAACAGAGTGTCAACCCAATAGTCAGCACTATTTCTAACCATAATAATACGGGCACAGTGTTGAAAATAGTGCATCAAGAAGGTACTCATGTATCAAGCATTTCCATAATTTCCAAGTCCATGGTGTTTTGGTGACAGGGTAACACTCAAGGTTGCTTCCTCTGTCCCCTCCCGCCAACAACGGACAACAGAGAGTGGACCATTATTCTCTTCATCCTCTGACTGTTGCGCATCCATCACCTCATCCTCCTCCATTTGTTCCTCAGCTACTGCACCGTCACTAACAGTTTGTCTGTTGCCATGAGTTCCCCCTTGAGATATTGTTATACCTTCCGCATCTCCTCTGCATCCACTTCTTCCTCAGGGACAACCACCTTCTCATGCAGACTATTCAAAGTATGCTCCAGCAAGTAGATGAGCGGAATGTTAATGCTTATGACAGCATCATCGGCGCTAACCATCTTAGTAGCCATTTCAAAACTGTGCAATAGGGTGCAGAGATCCTTCATCTATCTGTGCCAACGCTGCAAGCATGATTTGCAGCACGTCCGGACTACATTGGCCCAAGCAATGCAAAAGAATATACTTAACCAGGGATTGACACTACTGCCACAGTCATGCAGAATGTGCAGAGTGGAATTTCACCATGTTGCAACATCTTAACTCAAACGGTTAACCAAAAAGGCAAAAGAGCAATGTAGCAATGCAAGTCGATGACCTGTGGGGTGCAATCACTGGAAATGAGCACACAACCACCATGCTTTTTTCAGCAGTGCATTCATTCCGTGATTGTGGAGGAGAAATTGCTGTGCCACCAGGTTGAGGACGTGAGCTATGCAAGGCACATGCCTGAGGCTGCCATAGCCTAGGGCCGCCATCAGGTTTGCACCATTATTGCACACAACCTTCCCTGGCTCCAGGTTCAGTGGAGACAGCCATTGCTTTAACTACGCCTGTATAGCCAAGACACTTTAATTTGAACACTGCCTAATTGAGCGAGTCATGGCTGTGCAGTATGGAGGTGGTGGGGATTCTTTCAGCACTGTTGCATGTGGGATTAAGAGAGAGATTGAGGGCACAGGTGGAGGATATAGATGAGGGTGAGGAGCCAGAAGCATTGGAGGAAGTGTTAAATGCAGAGTTTTGTCCTGTAAGCCTTGGGGATTCAAAACTTGTGGTGGAGACCCTTGACCACCTGCCCCCACAAACACTAGAGTCACCCAGTGCCCAATCAGTAAGATGTAATGCCCATGCGCATGTTGCTTTTCCTCGTGTCAGTGGTGAAATGCAACCTAATGGACATAAATTTTTTTCAGGGAATGGGTGATGTTGTCAATGATATGCTGGAGTAGCACAGGCACAACTTTCTTAGAGAAGTAATATCCACTGGGCAACTGGAACTGAGGAACTGCTGATGGCCATCAACTTTCAGAAACTATCTGTATTCATTAGGCAGAAAGGCAGCATTTCCGTGACCAACAAACTGGAGGTGGTGGAGTTCAAGCTCTTAGCTTTAGCGTGTGTAGCAGGAATCATTCTATTATGTGACCACTTCTGCAGGACCAAGGGCTGGCTGCTGTGGTGAGATAGGGTGGATTACGGAGAACAGGACAAACTTCTGGACTGTAAGTGAGTTGCAGGCGGAGAGGTTATGATGGATTGAGAAAGATGTGTTGTGCTAAGTTACATAAAATTGTGGCTCCCCAGAGTCCGGTTGCCACGGTGAGATTGCCTCCCTCTACAGGGTAGTGATGTCATGCCTGGAAGCAGGAAGAGCTCCTCATGCGAGGCAATATACAGCATCAAACACTCGTTCGAACTCCAGACCAAAAGGGGCTGAGCTTAAGGGAGTGACAGTTGGTGGGAGGCGTTAGTGCTGAGATAAGGAGATTGTTCTGGAAAGAGTCAGTTGGTCTGAGGTGAGGGAAGAGAGAGGAGTGGACACAAGAGCTCTGGCAATTGCAGCTGCGTAAGAGCTGATCCCGGAGCGGAGCGCTGATAAAAAGGATGCCAGATTCCTGGGCTGTGTGGCTGTGCAGTACGCCCCGACAGCCAAATCTGGAGGGCAGGGGACTCCAAGCTTCTTGATTACACCGAACACCTGGAGGCACCACAGCAGACCAAGAGCCCAGGGCTGCCAGTGAACAGACAGTGCCTGTGATAGGCTCACGCTGTTTGCCATATAGGTTAAAGCCAACACGCAGGAAAGGGTCGCAGCTTAGCTACAGGCAACAGGGACCAGAAAAGAGAGCGTAGAAGGAAGGCCTCTAACCCCACCTGGCAGGGTGGATCCCCTAAATGCTTCTAGGCAAGCCGGACTCCTGCTACCACCTGTAACTAGTACCCATTTACCAAGAAGTAAAAGGTAAAGAAAACTGTACTTTTCTGTGTCCCTTGCTTATTCTCTGCACCTCAATGCTCACCATCACTTGAACAGACTGCCATATTTGCCCTGGGGCACCGCTCTACCCTTGGTAAGCAGTAACATCTCTGCTGCGTCACCATCTGCCCCAGTGGACCTGAACCGCAGTGTCGGCCATATATAGCTGAATACCACGGGTGGCATCACAAACTAATTTCCCTACAAACTACCACCACCATCATCTTTGACAATTTTATTGGACGCCCAGGGCCACGGACCAGATCATTGCTGCCGTGACTAATCCCCTCAAGAACTGCCCAAGTGCTCCAACTTGACGTCACGAACAAGATTTCGTAGCCCGGTATTACCGGGTACTGTGTGCCATAGACTTTATATAACTTTCAAATCGCCACAATAACTGCATCACACGGCGTGCGCGAGAAGAGAGGGGCGTGTCGTCATGGGCAAAGCCTAAAAAAGAGTGCGAAGCGAAGCCTTGCACTCTGATGTCAGCTGGCTAAGTGAAGCTGGAGCCACGCTCTATTAGGAGCGGATGAAAAGCAAGAAGTCCCGGCTTGGAGACTGAAAGGAGCTCACACCAGTCCATCAGGGAGTCTCTGCTGACTACGGTAAAGGTAAACAGAGCCTTGCTGAAGTTCACTGAGGGGGGAAAAAATGCCCAACCCGGGTGAAGATCCAGCGGCGGTCGCAGCCCCCCCACAATGCAGCAAGGTCCAGCGGCTGCCGAAGCCTCAATAATGCCGCTATCAATGCCGTACTCACGGGGGGAGAGTGGCTGATTGCGGCCGGGTGTCAGCTGATTCTCACAGCTGACACCTGGCACTAAGTGCCAGGAGTGGTCAGGAACCGCTCCCGGCACTTTAACCCCCAGCACACTGCGATCAAACATGATCGCAGCATTCCGGTGGCATAGGGAAGCATCCGCTCCCTGCATGCTTCTCTGAGACCCTCAGAACAAAGCAATGTGATCGAGTTGTTCCGAGGGCCTCCTCCCAAGATGGCCACGGGGTCCTTCCGATGCCTTCAGGGAGATGGTTTGTCAGTGCCTGCTGAGAGCAGGTGACGGCAAGCCTCCTGCACTACCTGTCAGATCGCTGATCTGAGAGAGTGCTGTGCAAACTGTCAGATCAGCGATCTGACACTATATAGTGATGCCCCACCCTGGATCCACTTCATCTCCCCTTTCTATCACTGTTGGGGTCCCTCAGGGCTCAGGTCTTGGCCCCCTTCTCTTCTCTCTCTACACAGTCTCAATTGGACAAACTGTCAGCAGATTTGGCCTTCAGTACCATCTTTAAGCTGATGACACACAAAAATACACGTCATCCCCTGACTTTACCCCCTCTGTACTACAGAACACCAGTGACTGTCTGCAGTTTCCACCATCATGTCTGCTCTCTATCTGAAACTCAACCTGTCCAAAACTGAACTTCTTCTGCTGCTGGCCTCTACTAACCTCCCTAAATCTGACATCTCCGTCTCCATGGGTGGAACCAAAATAACACCTAAGCAGCAGGCGTGTGTCTGAGTGTTATGTTTGACACCAATCTTTCCACATTCAATCTCATGCCTCTCTTGCTGCTTACACTTAAAGAACATTTCTTGAATATGCACTTTTCTCGCCATGTAAACAACAAAAACCCTCACTATGGCCCTGATCCATTCCCACCTGGACTACTGTAATACTCTAGTAATTGCCCCCCCGTCACTCAACTTTCCCCTCTCCAGTCCATCCTTAATGCAGCAGATAGGGTCGGCTATCTGGCTAATTGGCACTGTTATGTTTAGGTAGCTGAGGAAAAAAAGCAAAAACGGTAATACACCAGAGAGGCTGGAACCTATTGGATTGCAGTAACCTGAACTAACCACACAACTAGAGGTAGCCGTGGAGTGTTCCTACGTTGATCCTAGACGTCTCGTCACAGCCTGAGAGATAACTACACCTAAAGGCAGAAAGATGAAAGCTATCTGCCCCGGAGCAGATCCCCAAAGAAAATAGGAAGCCCCCAAACATATAATGGCAGTTAGACAAGAAGATAGCACGGACACAGACAGAAAATAGAATGAGCAAACGTTGGGGCCCAATCTGTCTAGACAGAAGAGTACAGGAAAGAATTCTGACTGCAATCCAACAAAAAAAAACTAAAAAATACCAGCACTTCTGATTGCCAAAAAAAACTGAGATCACAGGATCTCTACCACCTAAATCAGATCTCTGGTGTAACAAAACAAAGCCGCAGCCACTGAAAAAACAGGAAAAAGCAAATGAACAAATAACAGTGGCTACAGATAAATTGAGAGGAGCACAGGCCCCCAGGAGGGGACCGGGCTGACCTCCACAAAAGTGCAGAAAACTATGAATAAAGCAAGCACAAAAAGAAAAGCAGAAAATATCTTGTCTGAAAGCAGCAGGTGCAGGCAAGACTCCAGCAACTTCAAAATGAACCAGGAACCACAATTGAGACAAGAACAATTGTTCACCGGCGACCATCATGGGAGGGAACCTCCCTTATATAAGTCCAGTCCATGATCCCAGAATGCATTCCTCGCTGTGAGGTTCAGTACTGTCTGCAACCACCAGAGGGAGCCTCTGCTCAGAAACCATCTCCAGCACATTTATAACATGGCACTGTGCGAGTCATTTCACTGGCTGCCCATTTGTTATAGAAAGAATCCAATTCAAACTTCTTGTCCTCACCCACAAAGCTCTCCTCAGTGTGGCACCCCCCTACATCTCCTTTCTCATTTCTGCTTATCGGCCTACCCACTCGTTACGCTCTGCAAACGACTTTCGACTAACCTCTGCACTAATCCGCACCTCCCACTTTCGTCTCCAATACTTGTCCCGCGTTGTGCCAATCCTCTGGAATGCTTTACCCCAAGAAATTAGGACTACCCACAACTTACACAGATTTAGGCGTCCCATCAAAACACATCTGTTCAGATCGGCCTATCATGTTCCCTAATCAAAGTCCTTTTATGTGTGTGTGTGTGTAGCTCATTCACCATCTATCTGTGAATAACCCTCAATCAAACTCCACTGCACCCAACAGCACCACAAAAACAGGCTGGTGACTACCTTATGCAGCCTTTATCCATCCCCTTTCCCTCAAGGTGACTGGACCATGATTGTAATTAAAACCCTGTATTTTGTGTCTCCCCCACCTCATTGTAGATTGTAAGCTCTTACAGGCAGGGTAATAATTATTTTGCTTTAATTATTGTATTACTTTGAATGTTGCTACTTATGACTTGTATATATACTGTTGTATTGTAAAGCACTGCGGAATATGTTGGTGCTATATAAAGATTATTATTATTATTCCCCTCTTGTAACTTGCTGCATCAGAACCTTAGGCCCCCAGCTGTCAGTCACCTGTCGCTAAATAAACAATCACTATTTATTTTCTTAGATAGTGTGCCTGAACAACACTGTTATACCTAAGGGCCCCATCACACATAGCGACACACCAGCGATCCCGACAACGTATTGCACTTGTCAAGATCGCTGGTGTGTCGCTACATGATCGCTGGTGAGCTGCCAAACAGGCAGCTCAGGCAGCGATCAGGACAGCGACACTGTGGATAACGTCGCTTAGCTACCCGCAGTGTACGTTGGATACCAGCCCACTTGTGCCGGGAGCTGGTAACCAAGGTACACATTGGGTTTCCAGGCGCTGTGTGTGACGGGGGCTTAACAATGTTTAAGTGGATATCTGGCCTTCTGATTTGCCACTGAAACACAGTTTTATCACAAACAATTTGGATTAGTTAATTGGCCCTCCAGGCTGCATCCCAATATTAGGCCTAACGATTTTTAAGTAGAAATCTGGCTAGCTAATTGGGCCTTGTGACTGCCTCCC
Source organism: Oophaga pumilio (assembly GCA_009801035.1). NCBI lineage: Eukaryota > Metazoa > Chordata > Amphibia > Anura > Dendrobatidae > Oophaga > Oophaga pumilio. The sequence goes on along the minus strand of VIAB01005194.1, from coordinate 65,631 downwards.
AATACTAGGCCTAATAGTGATTGTTTATTTACCAACAGATGACTGACAGCTGGGGGCCTAAGGTTCTGATGCAGCAAGTTACAAGAGGGGAATAATAATAATGATTTGGATTAGCAAATGGGGCCTGCCAGACATGTTTTGCACAATCGAGTTTGATGCTGGAAGATTGATTTCACACAGGATAGGATCCTATCTAGCTAACTGACAAGTTCACTTGCAGCTGCTTTTTACATGGCCAGGACATGTGTCTTTGGCAGCCAATCAAAGAAGATCTTGTGTCATAACGTTGTGGATGGTTTCTGTGCCCAGATTGGCTGACGAAATCAAGCCACAAATAGTTAAGAGAAAAAAAAGCGCTCTGCTCCTCTAATGTCTACACATCTCATCAAACTTGTCACCCCGTCCCCCCTGCTCATCATACAGAACCACTCTCCTTGCCAAAGTAATTACAAAATCATTAGTGAAAACGTGCTTATTCACCGAACTGTGACCAAATTTTGTTGGCTTTGAGTAAAAATGCTTGTGAAAGCAAACACAAATCCGAATGTGCTACTCTAGTTCCGAATTTGAGATTGACGAGCAAGTTCACTTATATCTGGTCATATCACTTTGAAATAAGTATTTTTAGAAACTTCACAGTGGACACAAAGGACTACCTCTCCCTACATTACATTTACCTAAAATGCATGTTATCTTAAATGAGGAAGGTGGGCTTTTCTGAATTATAGATAGTGGAAAAGATGAAAAAGTCTTCCTTTTATTACAGTTCTATTGCTGCTGAATGATCACACTCGAATCACAAAGTAGAAAATCAATATACAGTCCAGGCTGAAAATGTTGGCACCATACAAATTGTTCCAGAAAATGAAGATTTTCTCCCAGTAAATAAGTGCAATTATACATTTTTTACAGGGTTTTTTTCATTTGTGTGTATTGAAACAATAGAAAAAAAACTGAGACTAAAAGGCATATTAGGCATAATTTCCCATAAAACCCCCAAAGCGGGCTGGACAAAATTGTTGGCACTCTGAACTTAATATCTGGAGATGGTCTTGTAACCATGAGGTTGTTGATATTGTTTAACAATTTTGGTTCTCTCTTTCTGTTTTCCACGCTTAGCATGGACACACAATGCAAAATTGAATCAACTTCTCTCTTTTTTTATCTGGTTTCTGGTGTGATTTTCATATTGCCCAATCCTGTTACTTTTCACAGGTGAGTTTGAATGAGCATCACATGCTTGAATCAATGTTGTTTACCAAAAATTTTGGAAATGTGTCAGTAATTATGATCTCAGAATTTGTCTGTATTGTGGTCTCACTGGACATTTTCTAAAGATTTGCCCAACTTGTTCTCAGGCTATCAAACCATCGGGAGATCGTCTGAGTCTGAATGATGGCCGAGGAGGTCACCCAGAGTACCAGTTACCTTCTTCTTCTGAAAAAGTACTGAATAATTCAATGTTATCCTTCAAGAACCAGGTGTTATCAACATAGACTTACATATAGAGCTTGCAACTTTTACCTCTGACTTCTGATCAGTAAGAAGTTTCTGTCTCAAAATGGTAGATTGGGACCAGAGTGGTGCTGGAAGAGCTGAAGATGGCATCTGGAAAGTATAACACTAGGTTCTGGGACCTTATGTTAGTGACACCACTCCAGTGCTGAAAGAGAAGAAAACGGTGGAGCAGTGCTTTAACGGACCAGCAGCTCTTCCATGTAGACCTCACAGGTGCTTCGGTAGAGTTGGCCATTTCCTTGTAATTGAGTGAAAAGGTGGGCATCATAGGGCCCATAGGACCTGGTAAGTAGATTGTCCAGTGTCATGATTGTCCATGGTAGCACTTTTGAGTGGACGGATATGCAATAATACACTAATAATGTTTGCATGGTTGGCTGATGCAGCTTTGTGTGTAAAATCGTTTTGGCTACTGCTAATGCCTTTTGTGACAACTCTATTTTCACATATATGCAATGGCTCTGAAGTTCAATACCTTGATTGATATTGTTTTAAGTGCTGCAGTGCATTATTATTAAATAATATATCTACACTTAAAAATAACAATAAGAATATTATTTCTCTTTTATGCCCTCATATTAATAAACATTTCCCTTTAACTGTAATATATTACAAAATGGATCTATAGCAAATGCTTTTCCTCTTATTTTTTTAATGTTTTAAGAAGTGTAAAATATTTTAATACCATAGATATTCAGTTTGTTAACTAATACAAGAAAATAAATGTATACTGCTCTTATTTTTTTTAAGAACCACACAACAAATAAATAATGTGATGTTACACAGCACATAATAAGGCTTTAACCTATCTTGTTTATGGGCAGTAATTAAAGTGTGAAGCATGTTTTTGTGGAAATGATACTATTTAATAAAGTATTTGAATTTCAAAATATATCTTGTAAGCTCATGGGGAATGCTGAACAATGTACCGCGTTGCTCAGGATCTCATTTATTTGTGGTTTAAGGGAGAAATTCTGTTTTTCTTCTACTGGGGTGAAGAATAAATTTTCCTTAGGGCTTTTAGATTGCCATAGGGGACCATTTATTTTTTTTAACCTACTTCTACTCTAAAATACTAATGAGACAACTGGGATGTCTGGATTCAGAATATCGTGGACAGTGCTGGAACACTTGACTTTTACTAGTCATAAGATTTAGTAAAATATAATATTTTTGGTAAAATCTTGTTGCTACTAAAAGAAAAATAGCATAAACATTTAAAGGATACATGAAATAAAAAGTGACCATTTGTTTAAATCAAGTTTTAATGATAAACATATATTTAAAGCACCAGTCCAGCGAGTTTTTTTTCAGTGCTAGAGTGGGGCTTCCCATCTAAAATCCCTGACCATAGTCTCATACTTATCTGCCACCATGTTCACCTTTTATTGCCGCTGCTCCCGTACTGCAGGGCAATTTTGTGATTGTAACTTCTGACAGAACAGAAGTCAGAAATAACAGTCACAAGCTCTCATGGAAGTCAATGAGAGCAAGAATGAGACTCTCATAGGCTTGCATTGGAAAGTGAACCCCGTCTTTCTCCAACAAACGCTGGAGTGATATGGCAGGTCACAAACTGAGGATGAATAATGGAATTGGCAGCAATAGAAGGTGAAGACAGTGTAAGTTTAAAACCAGGGATACGGACTTTACATTAGAAGCACTAGGCTAGATTTCCAATCAAACAAAATGCTGGAGTGGTGCTTTCAAGGAATTTTGGTGATTTTATTTTACATCTTCCATTCCCATTTTAAAACAGAACCTCATAATAGATCTAAATTCCTTGTTCTGTAGAGATTACTTGTTAAGCATGAAGTCCATAGAATACTGATCATTAGCTTGACAGGCTTAAGGTACTGTCACACTAAGCGAGATCGCTAATGAGATCTCTAAAGAGTCACTTATTTTATGACGCAGTAGCGATCTCGTTAGCGACGCAGCTGTGTGTGGCATGTAGCAGCGATGTGGCCCCTGCTGAGATGTCGTTGTTCGCTTATGAACGTTCTGAGCCATTTTTTGGGTCGTTGGTGTCCCGCTGGTGAACCTGAATCGCTGAGTGTGACACCCTTTATGAACAACTTTACCAGCCTCGCAGGTGGGACTAGGTTTTCCAAACGACCGCAGAGGTCGTTATACAGATCGCTGATCTCTGATGAGATGTGTTTGGAAGCTAACTAGCGACCACATAGCGATCGCACTAGCAATCTCGTCAAGTCGTGTCGTTGTCGTGATCGCTAGTGCGATCGCTAAGTGTGACAGTGCCTTTAGAGCTCTGCTTCCTAATCCTTTAGCAAAAGTATTCAGTTCAGGAAATCGGCACACCTCCATACACACAGCCTCTGTGAGATAAAAACTTCTGAATTTACACAGTAAATCACACTCAAGGGTGGAGATATGGTGAGAAGCAGTCTGTCCCAACTTATCAGCTGCTCACAATCAGTCATGGCCTATTAACTTCCTTTAGTCCTACATATTCCAAAGCATATTTCCATGATATAGCTTAGCTTTAGTTGTGATACAATGTGTGTTGGTTGGTGGAATTTACTATATGTTCCAAAGCATTACTTCAAGTTTATCTACAAACCACTATGTATCTAACAGCCACCTTACGTACCTCCCCCTCAGCCTAAAGCCTTGGGCTTGGCACCTTCTACCACTAGACATGGGAATCTCAGGAGTTCATCTGCATTACCATGGAACTCCCTGCTCTATGTTCTATATGGAAGCGGAAATACTACAGGGCTAGAAACCTGTTGCTAACACAAGAATTTTCTCCACTTTTCTTCCTGATCCAATTGAGTGGGGCATGGTGTGAGGAACTAAGCCGACCGCCACACGGTAGCCTGGGTATCACAGCTTCTGATCCCACCTCCGCTACCAAATGTGAGGGACGATCCCCTTTCCTCCCACGTCACCAATGGGACGTAACTCCACAGGTACAGCTCTCTGGTGCCCCCTTTGTCTCTCAGGTCAGTAAGGGAACTGCACCTAGAGCAAATGGCCGCCGGGGAGGGTGTCCTGTTACCCAATGGGTATTCTAAGATCCGTGATCAGAGTAAAAGCATCAGCCCAAGATTAATTTTATGGTTTTATTTGCCTTAAGGGCGCACTAGATAATTACAGAAATATACAGTAAAGCTATACAACGTAATTACAATGGATTTGCAGTCAGAGTAAAAACATACAACAATAATGTACAAGGCTTAAAGGTATTAGCTATAGATCAATATTACCGGGTTGTAGTATGGTCATGGGAAGGCAGGGGCTTTGCCATTCCCAGGTAACAGTCTTCAGTTACTGGATAGTCCCCAAAGCATATGTTGCTGCACCCTTGGCAAGACAAATCCGTTTTCTTGTGGTCCTTTCCTAGACCATCTTCTTGGCTTCTGTGTGTGAAATGGAATGACCACCCTGTACATGGCTACAATTCTTAAACCTGCTAGGCCCTTCCCTTTTGCTTTGAAGCACGCATATTAACTAGCCTGCAATTCATATGGAGCAGGAAACAAGGGCTTGAGCTTGAGCTATTTACCATACGACTGACCATCTTATTCAGACACTGGCCTAAACTAATTAGCATGCTAAAGCCCCTTTGATTCCTAGTGGATATCAAAACCGGTCGTACTGGTTATGCTAATAGGCCCTGTGTAGTTAAAAGTTTGTGGCTCTGTGAACAGACAAGATGGAGGCTGGTATAGGCCATATACAAAATGGCGACGTCCCTTTCCTTACACATGGTATGACAATAATTTACTTTTTCACCCTCAGAGACAGCATCACAACATCTCCACTGCCCACTTTATGGTCAAACATTCCTTTTTTCTTCATGTATATCCTGAGAAATGATGACTCCTTATCCGACTTCATAGGCATTAGTTTGCAGTGCAAATTTCTTTTTAAAGTAAGGAGCAATCAGGATTGGCTGCTTACATAGAGCTACTTTCAGTTCTTGAAAGGCCATCTCCACCTAGGACAGCCATTTGGCCTTAATTTTCTCCCCTTAAGGAGATCGGTCAGGGGTGCAGCCACCATGGCAAGTTTTGCAATAGGAGAGTACCAACTTCCTAGTAATGGGAAAATTGCTTTCAGGAGGCCCATATGTACATCTGTTCAAAGGGTTATTGGGGTGCGTCTGTAAGCAGGTGCGGAAATGCAGTAATGCAGGGATTGCAGAATAAAGCTGTATAGCAATGCTATTTATTTTTAACAAGAAGGATGGCAATGGTTTCCTCACAGGGAGCTAATAAACAATAATCAAGGGAAGTAAAAGGGTTCATGCAACAGTCTTCTATTGAAACGACACTTATCATCGTCTTCTCTGGGCCTCATCCACATACAGTCTGATGGCAGATGGTGCACCGGCAATGGTGGGCGTGATGTCCTCAGATGAATTACGACAATTCATGGTCCAGCTTCTGGTGGCAACGGGCAGTCACCAATTTTGCCCGCAGAGCCCCTAGTTCATAAATTTGTGCTGCCAAAGTAAGTAGCACTGTGGGAATCTCTGTCTCACACGTGTGCTGCTGCACGTCTATCAGCAATGGGGAAAGGCACCTCAGGGTCCTGCCACAAGCACCCGCTCCTCTGCGTGAGCACTGCACTCTGCTTAGCCGGGTATGCGGTGCTCTTAACACTCACTGGCTCACTTGACCATTCAAATAAGCTCTGCTGGGGCACGTCTCCACGCTGTCTCTGTTGCTGCAGAGCACGCCGTACACCTCTCTCTGCTCTCACTGCCAGTGGTAAACTGAGACTTCTTTCCCGCACTTCCTGCTCTCTGCCCGGCTTAGCCATGCCACCTCTCCCTAGATCATGAGACCTGTTTGGTTCCACATTCTATCTCCCCAGCAACACTGACCTCGACAGTTACGGACCCGGTACGACGCAGGTACCCGCAGCCTGGTCTTCCTCCTTTCACGTCCAAATTTGGGGCAGGCCTCGCATTGCTTTCAGGATGCCCTCTTGTATGTCTGTTCAAAGGGTTATTGGGGTGCGCCCAAATTTGGGGCAGGTGTTGCATTCACTGCATAGACAAACAGTATGGGAGTACCAGCTTCCTAATAATGGGAACATTGCTTTCAGGTGGCCCCCCTCTACATCTCTTCAAATGGGTTTTGGGGTGCATCTAAATTTGGTGCAGGGCAGGCCATGCATTCAATGCATAGACAAACAGTATGGGAGTACCAGCTTCCTAATAATGGGAACATTGATTTCAGGATGCCATCCTGTATGTCTCTTCAAAGGGGTATTGAGGTGTGTCCAAATTTTGGGCAGCCCTGCCACTCACTGCATATGCATAGGAGTTCAGCTGCATATGCTCAATGACAGCTGAACTCCTGTGACCTCAGCACCGTCATTTTCCTACGGTGCTGAGGTAGCAGGAGTTCAGATATCAGCGAGCAGACTCAATGACGTCACTGCTTATCATTAAGCCTGTGCGTGCTGCTTCCATTCATTCCCCAGTAGTTTACAGTCGGAGCGGCTGCATTAGTAGCATTCCAGCTGTTAACTGATTAACCCCTTGTGATGGATTGCGCAATGGGACTTGACTGTATGGCAGAGTATGGGTATATTGTTGCTTTTTATTTAGTATTTTTTCCAGGAGAACAATGGCTTCCATATGAGATTAGGAGTATAATAAAGATTTAAAACTTTGTAGTGTATTCTTTCATTAAAATATTTTCTTATTATTATGTGTGTGTTTATTTAACCCTTTACTTACTATAGGATTAGTAATGACAAGGTGTCTTATTGACACCTCTTCATTACTAAGCCGAGCTTAATGTCACCTTGCAATAGAAAGTTGACATTAACCCCATATTAACCCTACTTGCCACCACTACAGGGCAAGTGGGAAGAACCCAACAAAGCTCCAGAATAGGGGCATCTAATAGATGCACCTTTTCTGATCAGCTGCGGGCTGCTGTTTTTAGGCTGGGGGGTCCATATTCATGGCCCCTTTCCAGCCTGAGACTAGCAGCCCGCACATGTATAGTTTTGCTGGGATGGTTCAAAAACTAAGAGGGACCCCACATCGGTATGTTTTTCATTCATTCTCTCCTGCTCGCTCTGTTGCTGGCAGAGCAGAAGAGAGTAATGACAGGCAGCTTCAGCATCACAGGAAGGGGAACAGCGTTTACTGGTAGCACTTCTTCCCCTGCGGCCGTCCGTGTGGTCCTCATGCGGCACATGTGGGCCACACGGTTGCCACACGTGTGCCACACGGATGTACCACGTGGACACACGGACACAGATGTCTCTAGTACCGATTTTTCCGGTACCGAAAATATCTGAACGTGTGAAACTGGCCTTATTGTGAGTCTGTAGAAGTGGAGTAAGACTCTGACAACATTGTTCACAGCAGTGACCTTAGAGTTAGAAATGCTTCCATCTTCCCCATGCTGTTCCAATGTCATTTGAGCACTTGTCACATCGATTTTTGCAATTTTTAGTCCATCTGCACACCACCGGGGGGGGGGTGCCGCAGCAAAAATGCTCAATTTTCACAAAGACTTACTGTTAGGGTTAGCGGATCGCACTAAATAAAATATAATAATAATGTGCGATCACAACCCGTGGTCCACCATGCAGATATATAAAACTGCTGCTATAGGTTAATGGCAAGCATACATCTAAACACAATTGCATTGACTCCACGCAGTGTGACTAAAATGCACAACACACAGCCCTGTTAACTTCACAGAGAGAAGGAGCTAAAGGTTGAGCTCGCTTTGTAATGGACCCATGCCAATCGCACGCGTGGCCGAAACAGACGCAGAATCACAAGCAAATAGTAAGCTGACGCTAGTTAACTAAAACATAACCCTATAGAACTCAAAGGGGAGCAAAAAGGCTCTGTGGTCTGACTTGCTCTGTAACTCAGCTGTGCTAACCACACACACGACCGGCTACAGATGCTGGAAGCCAAGCGGCAAGCAAAAACTCTAACTGGTACTAAGCTGAGCAAGATCACAACACACAGACGTGAAGTCAGAGTGGTAGCGTATCCACTCACACACACAAACAAAAGAGACACTAGCACGCCCACGGGAGTTGCTGGAAGCCTTTTAAAGCCAAAGCTCCACCCTAAACACTCACACTGACATCGCCCGCGGGCCAATCCAGAGCTACCACATCACCAGAGCAGATAACGTCCAAGCACCAATGAGAGGACGCCACCTCATGGACATGCTCAGTAACGTGATTTCTGGACTTAGACTCCAGAGTGTCCGATCACCGCTGTCTATTGTTGGTTAGACTTGGCTGGGGAGCCAGCAGTATCCAAATGAACAGCACGAGCCTGAGCAAGACGAAGGGGCTGATGTCAATGCTCAGCAGCACCCACAGCAGCCGAAGCAGAATGGGGTACCGCAGAGGCAGATAAGGCTTGTGATCTATCCTGTGCAGCAGAAGAATCCCGGCGCCTAACATTTACGTTGGACTCGTTGCTCGGGTCAAGCACTTGAGCATTCCAATTAGCTTGAACTGAGCAACGAGCACCCAAGCATTTTAGTGCTCACCCATCACTAGTGGTTATGTATCTTGCCAGCACATGTCTATCAGTTAGCTCATTGACACACGGCATTGGAAATGCGAGGAACTTGGACACTATGTTCAGTTTCCAAAAATCAATACCGACTCTTTATTTCCTATCGGGTTTTGAAACATGGACAATCAGGTTAGGCTGGTTTCACATATGCGCTGGGCAGAGCTGTGGAGGGCTGCGTACTTCTTCCGTTAAGCCCCGCCCACTGCAGCACTGTTAGTCTCCTCAATGACTAAGAAATTCAAAATATGCTCCACTTCCTTGGAGATCAGAATTCGGCAGGCCTCTGGAATTCGGTTAGGCTTCAAATTCACCTGCACATGGGGTTCCGTCAGAACCTCGTGTTCTATATCATCTGTACACCCTGGCAAATCTCAGAACATTTCTCAGTTCTGCTGCAGAAATTCCCGACATTGCTGTTTTTGGACCTTCCACAGTGTTTCCACTTCTGTAACGTCTTCAGTGTTCCTTTCTGGCTTAGCCAGAATACATGGAGTTTCAATTGGGTCCCTGTCTCGCCATTCCTTTGTGGGTAGCAGAACGAGGCGATTTCGGAAGTGAGAGGTGGGAGCAATTATCTGGCAGGTGGGACAGGACTTTTAATATCTTATGTTTTCCTGGTGAAATTAAGGCCAATAGAACCTCCGCATGACCAGTTCTTGAATTTTGTTCATCCCTAGATGACCACCCAAGACTTGTGTGTGGGCTATGTCCAACACCCTCTGTCTATAGGGTCTTAGTATCAACAATTATTCCACTTTCTTCTACTTCACCTTAGTAACCCAGTACAATAAGTCCCCCATTCTAAATGAGATAAGGAAACCTGTCGTCAGCTCCCGGATCCTGTGCTATGCTGTTTATAATGGTTACCTTATTGAATGCCTCATTTAGTTAGGTCCCTATGGAGGGCAGACCCAAACTTTTCTCCGATCACTCCACATTAGGAATGTTAACCTCAGAGGATACTACCTCCTCATTTCCCACCATTACTCAGAATGGAAACCCGTCATGCTCTGGGATTGGTGAGACTTCTTTAGAGGCAACTTGTCTCATACCCAAGTAATTGAGGTCTCCACCTCTCCCCCACATCTCCCAAAACAACACAAAATCCATGCCTATGATGATTTGGTGCAATAAATTCTGGACCACACCAACCTCATAAACTCAGTACCTCAGGCTGTCTCAATATTTACTTCGGCCACTGGATAGTCTTTAGCATCCCTATGAATGCAGCTGCACCTTCAACCCAGGGATCAATTGAATAGAGAGTGTTGCCCTCTCTGAGTTTAGTAGTCGAGTCATCCGCAGACCATTCTCTTTTACAGGACAAGTTTGGGGCACCTTGCTGGATGGACAGTCCACCCTGCAAGCCGGATATGCATAAAATGAACACCTGTGTCCCATGCTAAAGTCCATTTACTCAGTGGTCAGGGGACAATGGGCAGCTATATGACCTCGGCCGTGACATCATCAGCAAATTACATCCCCAGATGAGACCCTCAGCTTGACCTCCGTCATCCCCTTCGACTTTTGAAACCTCACCCTTTTTTTAACCTTTGCCCCCCCAATATGGAGAGGATAGCATCCCCTAAGGAAATGTCAACAACCTGAAAACTTTAAACCAGCCTAACCAAGTCATCAGCATTCCGGGGACCTTCCTGGGCAAACAAAGTCTGCATTGGTCTCGGAACGGAGTGCACGAACCTATGCATTACAACTCGCTCCAGCATTTGCATTGGGGTAGAGGACTCTGGCTGCAATAACTTTTGTATGAGGTGTATCAGATGAAACATTTGGGAACAAGGGGGTTTGTCACAGTGATATATCCAGCATTGTCACAGTGATATATCCAGCAGTGGATCCGTTGTGCCCTGAGAGCTATTGTCAGCCCCAAGTTTGCCAAAACTTCCATTTTCAATTTTGTATATTCTTTGGCATCCTGTATGACTAAGTAAAAGAAGGCCTTTTGTAGCTTCCCCGCTAAGTATGGCACCAAGACTCACGCCCACTGCTCTGTCGGGAGTTTCTCCTTGTTAGCGACCATTTAAAAAACGGTTAAAAATTGCCTCTATATTGTTCACCGAGATCATTTTCTGCAAAGCTCTCATCATCGCTTTCAGGACAGAAAAAAATCATCATCTGAACTTGGAGAGTTGGAATGGCCGGCATGCCATGAATTACCACTGTTGCTGGATTTGTTGCATAAGCAGTTTACTTGTCTCCTGGTGTGAAAGCTATTGCTGCTTTGGTTGTTGCTCGTGCTGCTGCTGCTCATGCTGGGCTTGCACCAGATGTTTAATCAAGTCCTCCATGCTGTCTGAAGTTGCTTTCTGGCTTAAAGCTGACTTCACCCACAACATGCAGTACTTCTGTAGCAGTCACACTTGTTCCCTGGGAACATTCTGCAACAAATGTAGCTATGCTGCTCACGTAGGAGCAATCTGAGGTATTACAGGAACCATTTCTATTTAACCTTTTCCCAACATGCACCATACATATGCAGTGCCATGTGAGCTGCATTCCCACAAACTGCCATAAAAATACAGTGCTCTGATCACACTGAGCGCCATCGCAATCGAATGTGAGTTTCAACTGTATATGAGAGCTGATGCCCTGCAGCAAAGCCCATTTAAACCCTGTGATGCTGCTGTCAATAGTGCGGCTTGGTGACAAAGTTCTCCATGGTGACACCGGGCCCAGAAATGGCCACGAGTCACCCAGGGTCAGCTCACCCTGAGAGCACAAGCTGACACGCCTCCTCCCTGCATGTCAGTCGCTGCTCTAATACTCTGAAGTGCAGAAGCAATGCAGAGTATTGGATCAGCATCTGTCACTATACAGTTTATGTCACATCCTGGGACAATGTAAAAAAGTAAAAGGAAAAATGTTAATAAAAATTGTAAAAATATTTTTTAAAAATTATAAAATAAAGAACAAAAAAAAGAAAAAATATTAATCCAATAAATAGATTTCTTTATGTAAAGTAATAAATAGCTAATAATAGTAGTAGTAAATAATAAAAAAGAATACCTATTTGGTATCGCCACTAGCGGAATGACCTGACCTATAAAACTGTAAACCTAGTTAACCCCTTCAGTGACGAAAAAAGATAAAAAATCATGTGAAAAATAATGCTTTATCTTAATTCCACCGAAGAAAAAGTGGAATAAAATACAATAAAAAAAGAACGATCTAAACAAATATGGTGTCTCTGAAATCGTCATCTTGTCCCACAAAAAAATAAGCTGCCATACAGCTACATCAATGGAAAATTAAAAAAGTTATAGTTCTCAGAATACAGCAATGAAAAAATAGCTATTTTTTCTATAAAATAGTTTTATTGTGTAAAAGTGCCAAAACATAAAAAAGTATATAAATGTGATATCGCTGTAATCGTACTAACCCAATCAATAAAACTGCCTTCTCAATTTTACCATACATGGAAAGGCATAAAAAAAACATTAAAAAAGTCCCTGAACTGCAGTTTTTTTCATTCTTCCTGCCAAAAATCGGAAAAGAAACCGATCAAAAAATGCCATGTGACCAAAATTGGTAAGAATAAAAACGACAACTCGTCCCACAAACAAAATAAAATAAAAATATGAAATGTGGAAAAAATATAGCTACATATACAGCTATAAGTCATATCAAAATATATCAAAACAGCAAAAAGTGTCAGTTAGTGTGTGACTGCAGCCAAAGTAAAAACAAACTATATAAATCTGGTATCACCATAATCGCACTGACCAGTAGAATTAGGTAGTCTAATCGCTTACACCATGTGAGGAATCGTGTAAAAAAAAAAGTTATTTCAAAAATTGTGCTGATGTAAAGTACAAATGTGGTAAATGTTATTTATTAACTATTTTGTGTGTCATAACTCTCTGATTTAAGGGCATAAAAATTAAAATTTTAAAAATTACTACATTTTCAAAATTTTCTACAAATTTCTGATGAATGCAAGTCATATCAATGAATCTTTATGACTATCATGAAGTGCAATATACCATGAGAAAACATTTTCAGAATCAGTGCGATCTGTTGAAGTGTTCCATAGTCATAACCACATAAAATGACACTAGTCAGAATTGTAAAATTTAGCCAGGCCAGGAAGGTGAAAGCAGGCTTTGGGGTGAAAGGGTTAATGTATGCCTGGTTTATTTCAATCTGCAGAAACCATATCACAAGAAACTCGTATACAGCCCTTGTCTGGCTTCAAGTATAACATAAAGAATAAAGTCCATACAATGCTGCTGGTTAGCCCACCTGGCTTAGAGTTCAGTTTTTTAGTCTTTTAGCAAAGGTATTCAATCAAGGAGATCTGCACACCTCCATACAAAGACAAACAGCTCTCAATTTACACAGTAAACCATACCCAGGGATATACTGTAGATATGGTGAGCGGCAGTCTCTCCCAACTCATCAGCTGCTCAGAATCAATCTGTCATGGTCGATTAACCCTTTTTAGCCCTATATGTACTAAATTATAACTTCAAGTTTATCTCACAAACACTAGGTGTCCGACAGCCACCTTACACCCCTTAGCACTCAATAAAATATTCATCATGAGCACTGGTAAATTAACTCCCCATGAATGATACACGGCAAACATCATTGTGCTTTAACATGTACTGATTGTGTACTCACACCAACAGTTGTCAGAGTCAGATTGATATAAAAAAAACTCTGCACCTGCTGAATCTATGTGTATCATTGGGAACACCAATCCATGCAATCTAATCATTTAGACGCAGCTTTAAATAGTGACATCGGCATCACATTGGATACACAGTAGTGGAAAGATGTCTGTTTGTCAGCCCATCATCCCCTGTGATCTGATTATGGCCGCATTATAGTGACATGGATATTCGACTGCCATACAGAAGTATTGTAATCTATTGCATGCCCAAGTAAACTCATTTAATGTAAATGGAAAAAAAGTCAAAAGAAAGGTTAAAAAAGGTTAAGAAGTATAAGATAAATGTACAGAAAAATAAACAAATATTTCTTCATCCTCAAGAAGTAATAGTCATCTCATACACTAGATGCATTACTGTCTACGATATACTTGTATATGATGCAAATATTGTCTACAATAATAAATAAAAGTGAGCAGATTGCTATTTGAGTCCTTTTAATGTACACTCCTTTCTTTTGACCCAAATCCCTTAACACCACTTTACTCTTTCTTCAAAATTAATAGATGTACAATAAATCTACTTTACTGCTCTGATTTCCACCATGCTGTATACTTTTACATGATTTATTGTTATATGTTTTAGCAGACAGCCTTTTAAATTTTGTCGTTTTGGATGTGTGTGCGTATATTTGTGAGTATGCACAAGTGTAGCTATGTTAGTTCTTTGTGTAACATGCAAAGCTTCTCCATAAAAAAAGTGAGGGAAATGATTGACCAGGAATTTTCAAACATTCTTGATCTGCTGTAATCACTTAATATACTTACACTAGCTGTCACTCTAATCCTCTGGTGTTTCTTTAAAAATTATTTAAATTGAACACATATGGAACTGATTGTCACTCAAGTAAGGAAAAGTTTCTAGTGTTGGGGCACCCTTGCCAAAGAAGCAAAATGGTAACAATTGGCAAAAGAGTGTGAGTAGAGGTGACACTGACAGCTTAGCACCTGCCTGAAGGAAATGTGGCTAGGAAAGATGAGCAGATCACAATTGGAATTTGCCTGTTTACACGGTTTCCTATTGAGATTTAGTGTCCGTGATTTTGTCCTGGGATTTCTCTACATCTCAGAGCATTATAAAAGTAATATGCAAAAAATAATAAAAATCCTTTGTGACAGAGTCACTGACACAATGTATGAAGGGAGATACATGTCACTGTGTATACTACAGTCAGTGATGTAGAACCAGATTGTTTTTGCCTCCAGTACACTAAGTGCTGAGAGGGTTAAGGCTAAAGTCAGAATGAGCTTGTTTTATTTGAGCACCCATAGATTGAGTGGGAGGATGCTCACCATATCCCCACTTGCAGAGCCGACACCGTAATGTGTGCTAGCATGGGCATGGCAGCGTGGCAAACACAGCTTCTGATCGGCGGTGAAAAAATCCCCGCTGGTCAGAGAGCCGCGGTTCCCATGCTATCAAAAGACAGCGGGAGCGTTCAGCTGTGATCAGAGGTATAAAGCTCACCTCTGGTCACTGGTATAAGCTGATGGGACTACTGATCCCATCATCCAACACCTGCAGCCGCTAATTACAGTGAGAGCAGGAACTGCGGATGGGAGTATTTATTAGCAGCTCCTGTGCTGTAAATAAATAATTAAGAAAAACAGCTTGGTTCCCCTATATTTTTGCTAACACGCCAGACAAAACTCACAGCTGGGGGCTGCAACCCTCAGCTGTCAGCTTCAGCAAATTTATCAACAATAGAAAGGTCCCCATGCAGTTTTTTTAAATTATTTAAATAAATTTAAATAAATGATTTAAATAAATAATTAAAAAAAACGGCATGGGGTCCCACCATTTTTGACAACCAACCTTGCTAAAGCAGACAGCTGGGGGCTGGTATTCTCAGGCTTGTAAGGGGCCATGGTTATTGGCCACCCAGCTTTAAAATAGCAGCCCGCAGCTGCCCAGAAAAGTCACATCTATTAGATGCGCAAATTCTGGCACTTTGCCCAACTCCTCCCACTTGCTCTGTAGTGGTTTCAAGTCGGGTTCATATTTGTGGGGTTGTTGTCACCTTTGCATTTTCAGGTGACATCAAGCCCATGGCTTAATAATAGAGATGAGTCTATAAGACACCTATCCATTACTAATCCTATAGTTGTATGGTAAACAAAAACACAGCCAGAATAAAGTCCTTTATTTGAAATAAGACTAAACACAGTTTTCCATTTTATTTAAAAATAACAAACACAGTTATACTATTTCACTAAAGCCCTCGTTCTCCTGCAATAAAACTAAAATAAAAAAACAGCAATATACCATAACTGTCCATCGTTCTGTACACGCCATAAGATGCATCCATCCAGGCTGAGAACCACTGGTGATTGAACTTCTGCGAGTACAGCCTCAGAGACCGATGGTGACATCATAGAGGTTATGTCCGGTCACTGAGGCTCCGTTCCCAGCTGGGCTGAACTGCTATGACTTCGGTGAGATCCCTGCTAGCATGGTGAGAAAAACTCTCATGGTGCTAGCTGGGATGTCACCGAGGTCACGATGCTAGCTGGGATGATCATTCGGAGGGGATGATTTTGCGCAATAGGTATCAGTTATGTCAGCACCTTTGTCAGGGAAAAAAAAAGTCTTTTGAGCCAAGCCAAATTGGTTTTGAGCACTTGCACTTTATTCTATTTTTTGGTCGTCAGTATATGCATTGTGGTTATGAGCCCCTTGTTTTTATTGGATATTATTAAAAGTTATGTTTCATATTTATATTGCCGACCCTGCTGAAATTGTTACAAAAATGTTCACCCTTTAGTTAAAACAAAAACTATACATGTTGTGTATCTAAACAAAACCCAAGATAAAATCATAAAAAGCAAATGCCATGCAGTAATTAAATAAACAGCAATAGTGGATCAAAATAATATAGGGGGCTTAGTTAACATAATTTTGATAAAAAAAAATATGTAAAAGCCATCCCACCACATCACGGTGACACTATTTGGGACAGTTAAACTAATATTAAAATCTTACCATTTGACAAGTAACATGCATGTGGATCAGGGCTGAGAATGGACATGCAGCCATGAGGAACCACATGAATCTAATAGAAAGTCATGCCACATCTTTATATGCACTAGGTGCAAGCAAACTGAAACAAAAAGCCCATAGAGATGATCTGGAATGAGTTAGTGTCTATGCAGCGTGTAAGTGCATGTTCACCCTGGGCACTAAACAGACAAAATTCAAGAAAAAAAACATTGATCAAGCATTAGGGTGCTCGGGCACACCCATTACTCTGATGAGTATCGTGTGTGCTCGAGCACAATGCTTTAATCCCTGTCCCGCATATTTCACCGCTGTTAGACAGCCAATCAACTTGCGGGGATTGCATTCCATACACAGCAATGCAGTAGCCATGTTGGCTTCTGGCATTACTGTGATTGGCTGACAGCATCGCATTATCGGGTCTTAATGAGATCCGGGACCCAATGCCTAGAACACTGACCTCTGATATCAGAGGATAAAATGAATATTCTTATTGATGCCTCTCCATTACTAATCTTGGGGCTCGATGTCACCTGACAATTCAAAGGTGACATCAAATCACCCAAGTATCACCCCACTTGCCACCGCTACAGGTCAAGTGGGAATAGTGATGCTAAGTGCCATAATTGGCATAATTGGTGCATCTTAGAGATTTTCTGGGGTGGCTGAAAGCTGATGTTTTTGCCTGGGGGGCCATTATCCAGGGCCCCTTCCTAGGCTATTAATATCAGCCCGCAGCTGTCTGCATAGCCTTTCCTAGTTATTAATTATAGGGGGACCCTGCATCATTTTTTTAGTGTTCCCCATTTTAATAGCCAGTGAAGGCCAAGTATATAGTTGTAAGATCCTATTAGTAGCCTGGGAAGCTCCATGGTTTTTACCCCCTTACCAGGCTATAAACATCAGCCCCAAGACGTTGGCTTTCCCTCCACTGATTTTGAAAATTATGCGGGAGCCCACTCCAATTTTTTCAGAAGAATAAACTTTTATTAATTAAATACGAGCACAGTAAGCTGCAAACACACTGTACTAATTATTTTGTCATTGACATCTATATACGACATTGTATCTACCTATTCTTTGTGTATTTACTGTATGTAATCCATCTCT
>VIAB01005191.1:78501-108406 GCA_009801035.1 Oophaga pumilio | reverse complement strand
CACAAGCTTCTTCATCTTCACCCATACATATTACCAATAATATAAAGGAGAGGGTCTCCGAGACTCGGAATGCCTATACACAAAGTTACTGGGCCTGGCAAACATTTTCCCCTGTGGGGTACACCTCCACCTTTTCCATAAAAACTATTTTACACCCAGCAAAAACACCCACCCTTGTTAGGAATTGGACACTGGCTGTAGCAGCACGGAAAACGTTAACCCTGGTGATCTACTGGCAGCGACTGATGAGAAGTGAAGGAATACCTGATTCAAAACTAGGCTCAATTTAAAGGAGCGGGTCTCCTACACTTGGAATGCCCATACACTTAATGTATAGGCTGGCAAACATTTCCCCCTGGGGGAGTAAAATTGTCAAAAATATTTTAGGGGCATCATAGGCACCCTTTCCAAAAATTGGACTGCCAGTAGCAGCAATGAACATGTTAACCCTGGTCATCTTGTGGTGGACAATTAGGAGACATAAATGATACTGAAATAAACAAAATAAATCAAAAATGTGAATGCACATATAAAATAAAATAAGAAAAGGGAGGGGCGAACACAAGTTCATAGTTTCGAAGCCAGAATGTGTCCAACGAGATATGTTTGTCTCTAGCAACAGCTCAGAGACAGGGATATAAATAAAAATATATTATAATAGGATTTTACTATTTTTATATTGGAGAGGAATACACTAGGTCATAAGAGGATGTTCCACAGATAGGAAAAATGGAAAATTTAAGAATAAATGGGAAGAATATGCATACATGTTATTTTTATGCGATTTCACCTTTGGGGAGTAACATTTGCTTTGGTTTGAAAATCGTAACTGGCATCATGAAAATACCCTTGCAGAAAATTGATTGACTTTGGCATCACAGAATACGTCCACCCTGGTGTTGTACTGTTTGTGGATGATGAGGATGAGGATAAGGAGGAGTAAAACACCAAACAGACCAAATCAGGAAGTGGATACCCATGTGTGGTTGTGAAGAGGTGCATAAGAATACACTTCCACAAAAAAGACAATGTATTTGAGGTTATGTTTCGCTGTTTTCATTCGGTGGTGTACAGAAGTCTTGCCCAATCCAGCCCTTGTTCATTTTTATAAGAGTCAGCCTGTCAGCATTGTCAATTGACAGGAGGATGCAGTTATCTGCTATATGACAGCAAAAGGAGGACCCGTCGAGGTGGCAGGAAACACAGGAGAAAGAGGAATGAATCAAGCACAGGGGACTGTACGCAACATTCCGATGCGGACACGGAACATGGAGGGGAGAAGGAGAGCCCTATGACACAGAAGAATTTGGTGGTAAATATTTCATCACATGAACTATCTGATGTTGATTATGAGGTATAATCTAAGGGACTTTCCTTCTGCCCCACCAACTCCCCTGACTAGTTCGAAATTGAGTGTGATTTGTTTTCTTTCTTTAGAAGATTGAGGTTAATGTCTCATTTCTCTGATAAACAGGGGGTGTCTTGTGATCTAGAGGACTGTGGATCTACTGGATTTACGCTTCAAGGGGTTGGTTTGTACAAAAAAAGTGGTTTTCAGCCTCCGACTAAACATAGTTTTGTGGAATCATATATTCAGTTGGTTGAGAGAGACATATTACAATTGAAGAATAATATTCTAGGCTGTAGTAGGGGGAACCTTACTTATACTGAGAGACAAGCGCTAGGGAAACTTTCTAATAACACTGCTATTACAATCAAATCTGCCGATAAAGACGTTGGTAGTGATTGATATGAATAAATATAAAGCTGAGCTTTTTATTCATTTGTCAGATGTAGCTGTTTATACTAAGTTGTCTGGTGACCCGACCTCTCATTTTTCAAGGAATTTGCGGCTTCTGATAGATGAGTCCTTTACCAATAGTCTCATTGATCAGAAGCTATCTGAGTATCTGTTGGTTGATGCCCCACTGACGCCAATATTATATACCTTCCCTAAGATCCACAAAGACCTTTTGAACCCCCCTGGATGCCCTATAGTGTCGGGGAGGGGTTCATTCTTCAACAAGGTCGCCATTTTTTTTTTATAAGGTATCATGTCATTTTGCCACATTGGCTCGTTCATATATTACGGACACCAATGATTTCTTGGGTAAAATTGAAGAGATTAAGGTTACCTCTTGTACTGTGTTGGCTTCATTCGATTTTGTCTCCTTGTATACTTCTATTGAGCATGACAAGGGACTGGAGGCGGTCGATGTGGTGCTATCGGGCTTGGACATGGCCCCTGAATCTACACAGCTGGTCCTGGCACTGCTAGGGTTCATCCTCAGGAGAAATTTTTTCCTCTTTAGGGATGACTATTACCAACAGTTGCGGGGTACCGCCATGGGGTACAATGTGGCCCCCACCTATGCTAACATCTACATGGCGGTATTCGAGGACCAGCATGTGTACGGTTCCACCTACTGGTGCCATGTCCTGGCCTGATGGCGCTATATCGATGATATTTTCTGTGTGTGGTAAGGTAATGTTGAGGATCTTCTGAGTTTTCAAAATGAATTGAAGAATGTGTTTCCTGAGTTATAATTTACTCTCACCCATTCTTTTGATCAAATTCAATTTTTGGACACGCTGGTTTATAAAAGAGCGGAATCTTTGTGTTGTGAATGGGTTTGAGATGAGTTCTGAGCAGAGGCTCCCTCTGGTGGTTACAAGCGGTGCGGGTCTGATCAGTGATGATTGTGAGGACTGGGAAGCAGGTGTTACTGACTGGTCTATATAAGGGAGTCACCTTCCCATCAGGGTTGCCGGTGATCAATTGTTCTGGTCTGAATCCTTCTTTCCAGTTTCCCTTGTAGCCTGCTTTTGGAGATTGCAGTAAGTACCCTTCCTATCCTTTTCTATTTAGATAGTTTGCAGCCAAAAGGCCTTAATTTAGATTACAATTTACATATTTGTACTACTTGATTCCTCCTGTGTTTTACGGCATCATTTTCTGTTAGTTTGATAGATGTGGTTTTTAATGGTGATCTTGTTTTTGTTTTTAATGGTGTTTCTTTTCTTTTTGTTTTTAGGTGTGGCGGTCTGGAGCAACAGGAGGACAAGGGGACTGAACAGTCCTGAACTATAGTCATGTTATGTATTTATTTGTCTGCCATTCCCCATGCCCTCCTTTTGTTTCCGTGTCTGCCATTTGATATTCTTGATTAAAGTTTGCTGTTTATATGATTGACCCTGTGTTAATATGATGGTCACTATGCTGTCCGTACCCATGAGTTTGTCCTATAGTTATTTATGGGCTTATTGTTGGGGACCTTTTTCCAGTTTGGATTGAGGATTTGTGTGGTTGCCATGGATATAGCTAATAATATGCGCATTTTGGTTGGGGTAGCGTTCACGTGACTTGGTCATGTGATCACTACACTTGCCGCGCATGCACCCTGGCGGTTGCAGGTCATCATGTTCCCTGTTGTGAATGTGTTAGAAATGAATTCTGAGCAGAAACTCCCTCTGGTGGTTACAAACAGTACTAAACCATTCAATGAAGATTGGCAATCAGGAGTTACAGACTGGTCTTATATAAGGGAGGTTCCCTCCCATCATGGTTGCCGGTGATCAATTGTTCTTGTCTCAACTGTGGTTCCTGGTTCACTTGGAAGCTTGCTGAGTCTTGCCTCTTCTCCTGCTCTCAGATAAGATATTTTCTGTTTTTTGTTTTTGTGCTTACCATTTGCATATTTCTCTGCATTTCTGTGAGGTTAGCCAGGTTTCCCCCCCCCGGAGGGCTTGGGCTCCTCTCAGTTCTTCTGGAGCCACTGTTATTTGTTCATTTGCCTGTTCCAGTTTTTTCAGTGGCTGCGGCTTAGTTTTGTTACACCAGAGAACTAATTTAGGTGGTAGAGGTCGTGTGATCTCAGGTGTTTTTGCAATTAGTAGAGTTGGTATTTTTTAGGGTTTTTTGGTTTGCAGTAAGTGTCCTTCCTATCCTTTTCTTTCTAGGCAGATTGGGCCCCAACGTTTGCTCATACTATTTTCTGTCTGTGTCTGTATTTCCTCTTGTCTAACCGCCTTTACATGTTTGGGGGCTTCCTATGTTCTTTGGGGATCTGCTCTGGGGCAGATAGCTTTCCTCTTTCTATCTTTAGGTGTAGTTAACCTCTCAGGCTGTGACGAGGCGTCTAGGACCAACGTAGGAACGCTCCACGGCTGCCTTTAGTTGTGGTGGTTAGTCAGGGTACTGCAATCCAGTAGATTCCAACCTCTCTGGTGTATTGCCGTTTTTGCCTGCTCTCCTCAGCTACCAAATCATAACAGTTCCCCTTGAATTTGTGTTCCCATAACACGTAGCACTTAACAGCGTGCGTTCTAGCCGAGGTGGGTGAGTATCGCGAGATCTTACCTCACCTTTGGCTATTGCACCTGCATCAAGTGTTTGATATGTACTCTAGGCATTGGCCCTGATGATGGGTCTGCGCATGCGTTGTGACTGTGACGGGTGAGCATCATGTGATGGCACCCCGTGCACAGTCCTGCTCTTGCTCGGAACGTGTGTTTTTGGGTGATGACTTATGGGTAAAAAGCGGCAATGAGTAGGATTTCCGGGTTATCGGTCGGATAAGAAAGTAGTTATGATAGGCTACCCGAGTTGGCATCATGACCTATATAGGTATGTATTGGTGGACGCGAATACGCAGTGGCACGTTTTTATAACCACACATGATTGGTATACTATCACCATTGTTACTAGTTTGCTATATGGTGATTGGCGGGTACACATGGGATTACTGTTTATTTTTGTATGTTTATAAGGATTTATGGAATATCTGCGATAAGATATATGAGACTTTTGTAATATACTGTCTTTGGTATTTTGTATATATCTGATGGATGTTATATTGCATTGTATATATTTATGTATGATGGGCGTTGACTGAGTGGTGATTGGCTCAGCCACACCATATAAGGTCGCCATTTGTGCTACATGTTGTACTTGAAAAAGGCCACAATATGGCTGAAACGTTGTATATGAGGATGGCAAAATAAATTTTGGTCTCTTTTTTTTCACATGGATTGGATGCTGCTCTTCCTTTTTGTCTTTATGGATTTTTTGTTCTTTTAGGTCCCTGAACTTGGAGCGTGCATCCCCAATATTCCTGCTGTGCTGTCGCCTGACTTTCTATAATATGAAGCCAGAATGTGTCCAACGAGATGTTTGTCCCTAGCAACAGCTCAGAAACAGGGATATAAATAAAAATATAATATAATAAGACTTTACTATTTTTATATTGGAGAGGAATACACTAGGTCATTAAAGGATGTTCTACAGATAGGAAAAATGGAAAATATAAGAATAAATGGGAAGAATATACCTACATGTCATTTTTATGAGATTTCACCTTGGGGGAGTAACATTTGCTTTGTTTTCAAATTCGTAATGCATAAGAATACACTTCCACAAAAAAGATAATGTATTTGAGGTTATGTTTCGCTGTTTTCATTCGGTGGTGTACAGAAGTCTTGCCCAATCCAGCACTTGTTCATTTTTATAAGAGTCAGACTGTCAGCATTGTCAGTTGACAGGTGAATGCGGTTATCTGTTATAATTCCACCAGCGGTGCTCAAAACCCGCTCTGACAGATTGCTAGCAGCAGGGCAGGCCAGGACCTCCAAGGCATAAAGAGCCAGTTCATGCCACGTGTACAGCTTGGATACCCAAAAGGCACAGAGGAATCCCGGAGGATGTTTGTACGATTTGCAAGGTACTCCCTCAACCTGTCAGCATTGTCAGTTGACAGGCAGATGCAGTTATCTGTTATAATTCCAACAGCGGTACTAAAAACCAGCTCTGACAGAACGCTAGCAGCAAGGGCAGGCCAGGACCTCCAAGGCATAGAGAGCCAGTTCATGCCACGTGTACAGCTTGGATACCCAATAATTAAAAGGCACAGAGGAATCCCGGAGGATGTTTGTATGATTTGTAAGGTACTCCCTCACCATCTTCCCAAACATTACACTTTTTGTGCCAGCACCCCTTGCATCTGTGGCTGCACGATGGGAGGGTCTGAGAAAACTGTCCCAGAACTTTGCCATTGTTCCCCTGCCTCAGCTGGATTGGACTTTTCTCTCTCTCGCTTGCACTCCTTGGCTTTAAAACAAACTCTGACGTCTTCTGCCAGCCTTCTCACATGGGAATTTTTTCAGTAATTCCGCTACAAGGGCCCTGTGGTACAGCAACATTATTGTACACCTGTCTGCCTTAGGAAGAAGAGATTGAAAGTTTTCCTTGTAGCGTGGTTCTAGAAGTGTCACCAACCAGTAATGAGTGTCACCGAAAATTTTTCTAATGTGAGGGTAACTGGAAATGCAGCACAACATAAAGTCGGCCATGCATGTCAGACTACTAACAGGCAAGACTTCCGTGTCCTCACCAACAGGACGACTGACCATGCTGTCCTCCTCCTCATCCTCATCCTCCTCCCTGTCCTCAGGCCATACCCACTGAACAGACGGTATGACAGGTGTGCTTGTAGTACCGTCTATAATCCACGAAAGTAGCTCTTGTTCTTCCTCCTCCTCCCCCTCATTGTCTACCAATCCACATTGCGACAACATGAGGCTGTCTGAGTGTAATCACCCTGTATGGTCCCTTGCTCCATGTCCTCGTGCTCAGCCAGCAATGCATCATCTTTAATTGTGAGCACAGAGTTCTTAAGAATGCTGAGAAGTGGGATGGTGATGCTAATTATTGCGTTATCGCCGCTCACCATCTTGGAGCAGTCCTCAAAGCTCTGGAAGATGGTAAATTTGTCTGAAATCCATGTCCACACCTGAGGTCTTATGTGTGGAGTCTGAACTGAATATCGACGGCCTTGTTGATTCTGGTAGGGGAAATCAGGTAGGGGAAGGCATGAAGCTCAGGGCACTTTCCTCACTGAGGTAACTGTCAGCTGAGAAAGGGATGATGATAGTGATGATGTTTCTGTTGTTGCAAAAGACTTGGGGACAGGGTGCCTAGGAGTCGATGTCATCAGAAAAGAAGAATGTTGGCCTTAGTGATAAACAGTGGTTGTGACATGTAGGTAAAAAATCCATCTAGACAAAATTTGCTTGCTCTCTGGTTTAACAGCTGATGCCACATGTACTGTTGCTGGAGAAAGTGCTACTGTACCTGAAAGCTTGTGTTGGCAATTTGTATGTGCGAGCACCTCAGGTATGGGAATTATTTCACATGTTGCTGACAAATGAATCTTTGGAAAGCTGTCAATTGGTGTTTTTGCTAATAAAAACATTGACATTGGTCAGTATATGACATAAACTCTTGTGCTGTCCACTTTGTGCCAAAGAATGCTGCCAACCTTTCGTCTTGCTTTTGAGCACCTAAGTGAACTCCACCATTAAACACCTAGAGCACCAACTATTGATAGGAACAATAAAAGTTTAACAGTCCATTGAATGTTTTATAAGTGAAGCAGCATACAACCAGTAAGGTGGTGAAGCCTTTGTGACTGAGAGCTACATCTATTTCTACTGCCAAGCAATGGTCATCAGTCTCCTCCTATACCTCCCCCTGCATGGTTCAAATCAGACATGACCAGATCTTCTTCTGCCACAAGGCACAGCATTAATACCACATACCACTATAATTTTTTTGTTCATGCAAGGCAAAGCACTGACAACTTGTTTTACAGCTTAAACGCAATGGGAACAAAAGCTATATAGCAAACAAGTTGCTGTTGTACATCAAACATCAAATCTCCAAATGACCAACTGCAAATAACATTGTCATGACCCTGGAATATTACAGTCGCTATACATTTTTGCAAAGCAACTCACACTTACAAAATGTCATACATTCTGAATGTAAATGTGCAACAATTCTGTAAGAAATATACCCAATTGAGCAAAATGGTGGATTTGGCCAAAAAAGTGGCTACAAATTAACATGCCCTTCTTGATTAAAAAATCAAAATGGTCCATCAGAAACTGATTTGGTTATGTTGCATCTCTTTGCAATGCAGCATATGTTGGAGCATCTGTGGGAGTAGCTTAACATGGTTGGAAAGAGGAGGACCGGGTCGTGGGTACCTGTTTTGTGCCGGGTCCAGAACTGTCGGGGCTGTCTCCTCTGTTGTCCGGGGGAAAGAGTAAGAGACCGGACAAACCTTTGCACCAGGAAGCAGGGGGCGTGGCTAAGCGGCATCAGCCACAGCGCGTGCGGAAGCAGTTAGTTTTGGCTGGAGGAGACAGCATGCAGCAGGGATAGAGGAGTGCTCTGTCCCTCGAGCACCGACACTGCACAGGCCTGTGTGTATCTACCCCCGCCGCCACCAGTGGGGACTTGAGAGAGAGAAGTGCAGTGTACCCTGTGACTACCAGAGAGCAAAGTGCCGCACGCTCCGTGTCCTTGAGTACAGCGCACGTTCCGCCTAAGAGAAACCGGGTATGGGGCAGATGTTTACGCCCTGAGTTGCCAGTGTATATGGAGAGCCCCACCAGGGCCATAGGGTACTCTGTGCCGGGCAGTTCTTAAAGGGGAAGTCACAGCAGCAGTGACCTGGTCGATGGCCCTGGGCATCCAGAAAAATTGTCAAAGGTGATGTTGGGGGTAGTTTGTAGGGGAATAAGTTTGTGACGCCACCTGTGGTGTTCGGCTATATATGGCCGATGCTGCTGTTAAGGTCCACTGGGGCGGATAGTGACACAGCAGAGATGTTACTGCTCCCCACAGGTAGAGCGGGTCTCCAGAGCAGATATGGCAGTCTGTTCAGGTGGTTGTGAATGTTGAGGTTCAGAGAATAAGCAGGGGACACAGAAAAGTGCAGTTTTCTTTACCTTTTACTTCTTGGTAAGTGAAAATGCAATCCGGGGTACTAATTACAAATGATAACAGGAGTCCAGCTCGCCTGGAAGCATTCAGGGGTTCCACTCTGCCAGGTGGGGTTAAAGGCCTTCCTGCTGCATTCTCTTTTCTGGTCCCTGCTGCCTGTAGCTAAGCTGCGACCCTTTCCTGTGTGTTGGTTTTAACCTGTATGGCAATCAGCGTGAACCTATCACAGGCACTGTCTGTTCACAGGCAGCCCTGGGCTCTTCGTCTGCTGCAGTGCCTCCAGGTGTTCTGTGTGGTTAGGGAGCTTGCAGTCTCCTGCCCTCCAGATTCTGCTGTCAGGGCACACAGCTCCTGCACAGCCCAGGACTCTGGGGTCCTTTTTATCAGCACTCTACTCCGGGATCAGATCTGACTCACCTGCAATTCCCAGAGCCCTTGTCTACGCTCCTCTAACTTTAGACCAACTGACTCTTTCCAGGCTACGATCTCCTTACCTCAGCACTAACTACTCCCACCAACTGTCACTCCATTAAGCTCCGCCCTTTTTGGTCTGGAGTTAGAACAAGTGTTGGATGCTGTGTATTACATCACATGGGGACCTCTTCCTGCTTCCAGGCATGACATCATCACCCTGTAGAGGGAGGCAATGTCACCGTGGCAACCGGACTCTGGGGTGCCACATTGCGCTCCCCACCAGGGCCATGGGGTAGTGGGTACCGGGCCAGGCAGTTCTTAAAGGGGAAGTAACAGCAGCAGTGACCCGGTCCGTGGCCCTGGGTGTCCAATAAAATGGTCAAAGATGATGATGGGGTAGTTTGTAGGAGAATTAGTTTGTGATGCCACCCATGGTGTTTGGCTATATATGGCTGACGCTGCGGTTCAGGTCCACTGGGGCAGATGGTGCCGCATCAGAGAAGTTACTGCTCCCCATGGGAAGAGCGATGCCCCAGGGCAGATATGGCAGATACTCCCTAAGCTCTGCCCCTTTTGGTCTGGCGTTAGAACAAGTGTTGGATGCTGTGTATTACCTCGCATGAAGACCTGTTCTTGCTCCCAGGCCTGACATTATCACCCTGTAGAGGGAGGCAATGTCACCGTGGCAACCGGACTCTGAGGTGACACATTTACATGCCAGTCTACGTTGGACTCTGACAGTGCTGTGGCCTTCTCTGTCTCAGCTGCATCAAACTATGGACTATAGGCTCAGCGGAAGGTACCTAAGACCAACCGCTGCTGCCAAAAGACGGATCGTTGTTGCTCACAGTGTTATGTTTTGGTAGCTGAGGAGGCAGGAGCAAAAAACCGCATAGGCAGCCAAACACCAGAGAGGTTGGAAACTAATAGGTTGCAGACGCCTAAACTAACCGCACAACTAGAAGCAGCCGTGGGACGTTCCTACGGTGCCCTAGACGCCTCGTCACAGCCGGAGAGATTAGCTATCCCTGAAGATGGAAAGAGGAAAGCTAACTGCCCCGGAGTAGAGCCCCAAAAGAATAGGAGGCCCCCAAACATATAATGACAGTTAGACAAGATGAAAACACAAACACAGACAGAAAATAGATTGAGCAAACGCTGGGGCCCAAAACTGTCTAGCTAGGACAGCACAGGAGACAATACTGTCTGCAACCCAGAAAAACCCTAGGAAAAACTACAACACTTCTGAATCCAAAAATACTGAGACCACACGGTCTCGACCACCTATATCAGATCGCTGGTGTGAACACGCAGCTACCCAGCAGTAAAATATCACAAGAACTGAGCAATTGAACAAATGCAAAAAGAGAACGGAGACCAGCCCAGGCTCCCCAAAGGGGACCCAGCTGAACTCAAAAAGCAAGGCAGCAAAAACAAGGAAACTCAAATCACAGTAAAAAAAACTGAAAGTGACTTATCTGAATGCAAGCAGGAGACAGCAGAAAAGCAAGCTGATTTCCAACCTAGACCAGGAAGAACATTTGATTACGGGCAAGGACCATGGGAGGTCAGCTCACTTATATCAGGCCAGTCCGTCGCACCTGATAACCAATCATCAGTTGCAGTTGGTGGATTTTTGCTGTTCAACATAGGTTCAATACCCTCAGCAACCACAAGAGGGAGCTTCAGTTCCGAAGTCGTCTCCAACACATTCACAACATCACTGGACCTCGTTGGACCTACACTGTGCCAGCCACCGTGGCACCATTGATTTCTCTGCAGCTCCAGCAGCCTGAGGAACTACTACTAACATGATAAGTTACCTCAAAGAACTGCCCTTACCTTATCCATTGTTCCTTGACCCTGCATTTCCATTGCAATTGAACAGTTTATTCCTCCATCTAACTGTTTATTCCCCCATTTAACTGTTTATCTCACTGCATGGAATATCCCATTGTTAAAGTAAAGTTGTTAACCCTTGCTCTGCCTCTTCTGCCTCCCTGCTTCTCACAACCTGCTCACATGGTGACAGACTGTATCTTGCAGCAGCTTTCTTTGTGTCACCATTTTTTAAAATTGTATTTATTTTTTATTGATGAAGCTGGGTGGCGGCTTGTTTTTGTATATTTTTACTGATATTGTTTTGGTTACATATGACATTTTGATTGCTTTTTTATTGCATTTTACTAAGTTTTTCATATCTTTAAGTTTGAAGGAGGAAAAACAAGGGTGGATAGGTTAAATTTTTCTATATATTTTATTTTTTTAATGGCTTATTAATTGTTACTTCATTGACTGTGGTATCCCATCGATTCTACACAGTCATGGTGTTTAACCACTTTCCGAAATAATGCGTAATAGTATGCCGATGTTGGTCTCCCTCCCTTTGATGTGGGTTCCGGCGCTGAGCCAACATATTTCTCAGCTGTTCAAAATAGCTGACATGTGCCTTTAACAGCTGTGGGTATCGAGCACTTCACCCATGGCTGTTAACTAGTTAAATGCCGCTGTCAGTCTCTGACAGCAGCATCTATCTCATGCTTCTGCAAGCGCGCCGGAAATTCCACCCATCGGTGACCAAATCATGAGATTGTGGGTCACCGATGGGTTGGCATGATAACCATGCCCGATGGTCGGCGCTCATAGCAAGTCAGCAAAACTTCTACAAACAGGCAATCATATCATCGCCTGTATGCAGCAGAGCCGATCGCATTATGGCAGCTTCTAGACTCCCATAGAGACTATTGAAGCATGCCAAAAGTAAAAACAAAAATGTTTTTAAAAATATAAAAAAAAGTTGAGATCACCTCCCTTTTACCCCTTTATTATTATTATACATTTTTAGCGCCATTTATTCCATGGCCCTTTTTACATGTGGAAGGGGCAAATATAGACAAGTACAATAAACATGAGCAAAACAAGGCACACACAAGTACAGAAGGAGAGAGGACCCTGCCCGCAAGGTCTCACAGTCTCCAGGGGATGGGTGAGGATACACTAGGAGAGGGTAGACCTGGTCGTGCAGCTGTTCAGTAGACTGAGGATCACTGCAGGTTGTAGGCTTGTTGGAAGAGGTTGGTCGTCAGGTTCTTTTTGAAGGTCTCCATGTTAGGAGAGAGTCTGATGTGTTTGGGTAGAGAGTTCCAGATTATGGGGAAGCACGGGAGAAGTCTTGTATGTGGTTGTGAGAAGAAGAGATAAGAGTGGAGTAGAGAAGGAGGTCTTGAGAGGATCGAAGGTTGCGTGTAGGTAAGTACCGGGAGATCATGTCACAGATGTATGGAGGAGTCAGGTTGTGAATGGCTTTGTATGTCATAGTTAGGGTTTTGAACTGGAGCTTCTGGATGATAGGAAGCCAGTGAAGGGCTTGGCATAGAGGAGAGGCTGAGGAATAACAGGGAGACAGGTGGATTAGATGAGCAGCAGAGTGTAGAATGGATTGGAGTGATGAAAGAGAACTAAAGGGAGGCCAGAGAGTCGGAGGTTGCAGTAGTCGAGGCGGGAGATGATAAGGGCGTGCACTAGTGTTATTGTGGATTCATGCTCAAGGAATGCACGGATCCGGGAAATATTTTTGAGTTTGAGTCGGCAGGAGGAGGCAAGGGCTTAGATATGTGGCTTGAAAGAGAGGGCAAATTCGAGAATCACCCCAAGGCACTGAGCAGGCGGGACTGGGGAAAGTGAGCGGCCATTAAAATTGATGGATAGGTCTGGTGAAGGGGTAGAGTGAGATGGGGGAAAGATGAATTCTGCTTTGTCTATGTTCAGTTTTAGAAAGTGAGCAGAAAACAAAGCTGAACTAGCAGACATACATTGTGGGATTTTGGTCAGTAAGGAGGTAAGGTTAGTTCTAGATAAATAGATCTGAATGTCATCGGCGTAGAGCTGATACTGCAAACCGTAGGATTCTATGAGCTGTCCCAGGCCGAAGGTGTAAATGGAGAAGAGTAGGGGTGCTAGAACAGAGCCTTGGGGAACACCAACAGACAGAGGGCAAGGTGAGGAGGTGGTGTGGGAGAGGGAGACACTGAATGTTTGTCCGTTAGATATGATGAGATCCAGGATAGGGCCAAGTATGTGATGCCAAGAGATGAGAGAATCTGTAACAGGAGGAATGGTCCACAGTGTCGAAGGTGGAAGACAGGTCCAGGAGAAGGAGGACAGAGTAGTGTCGCTTGCTCTTGGCAGTTAGTAGGTCATTGGTGACTTTAGTTAGGTCAGTTTCAGTTGAGTGATGCAGTCAGAAGCCAGACTGTAACCGGTCAAAGAGGGAGCAGGAGGAGAGGTGGAAGGACAGTTCAAGATGGACATGATGTTTCAGTAGTTTTGAGGCATAGGGGATAAGAGATATCGGGAGATATCTAAGCACAGAGTATGGGTCGAGGTTGGGATTTTTGAGGATGGGTGTGATCAAGGCATATTTGAAGGATGAGGGGAGAACACCATTTGTAAGTGAGAGGTTGAAGAGGTTTGTTGGGGTTGAGATGAAGACTGTGGTGAGGTTAGGGATGAGGTGGGATGGGAGTGGGTCAAGAGTGCAAGTGGTGAGATGTGATCTTGACAGGAGGGTGGAGAGCTGATCTTCAGTCATGGTGGAGAAACGGGTTTTGGAAGAACAGGGCTGAGCAGTTAAGAGGAGGGGCATTGGGGGCTGCGGGCCAAGCTGTCTCTCATTAAATCAATCTTCTGCTTAAAGAAATAGGCAAAGTCTTCAGCAGTAATGAGAGGAGACGGAGGAGGTGCTGAGGACGGAGTAGAGAATTTAAAATAAAACATTAAAAAAATAAAACATTCACATATTTGGTATCACCACGTTTAGAATTGCCCGATTTATCAATATAAAATTTACCCAATTGCTAAATGGCATAATAAGAAGAAAATTAGAAACACCAGAATTACGTCTTTTTGGTTGCCGCAACATTGCATTAAAAATCAATAACGGGCAATGAAAAGCTCATACCTACACCAAGATTATATCATTAAAAATGTCAGCTCTGTACGCAAAAAATAAGCCCTCACCCAAACTGACAAACAAACAAACCAAGAAAAAATGGATACGCTGTAGGTATCGGAAATTGGTGCAATTTTTTTTTTTTTTACAAACTTTGGAATCTTTTTTCACCACTTAAATAAAAAAGAACCTAGAAATGATTGGTGTCTATGAACTTGTAACAATCAGGAGAACCATAACGGCAGGTTAGTTTTTTAGCATTTAGTTAACATGGTAAAAACAAAAAACAACTGTGTTACTGCACTTTTTTTGCAATTTCACCACATTTGGAAATGTTCTTCCTGTTTTCCAGTTCATGATATGTTAAAACCAATAGTGTTGCTCAAAAGTACAACACGTCTAGCCATTTTGATTAAAAAATAAAAAAGTTATGGCTCTGGGAAAAAGGGGACCAAAAAATGAAAATGCAAAACCAAAAATTTTTTTGGTCATTAAGGGATTTAAAGCCACTATCAGATTTTGAGAGCCTCATTTAAGATGTTAAACTACAGCGTTATGTGTGTGATCCAGTCCCTGTAGTTCCAGGCAGATGCTAACTGCTTAATGCAACTGGAACCTGTCTGGTATAAAGCAGACTCAGCTCCTGAGCTGGCATCATACTTTTCTTAGTGACTTATGATAGAAATATATGAAATAGGTCATCAACCAGTTAAGCATACCATAGTTATAAAGCTGTCTTTGTTGTACAGCAGGCACATTTTGTTTCCCTAGGCCATGGTCACATGTTCAGCATCTGGTCAGTATTTTACATCAGTGTTTGTAAGCCAAAACCAGGAGTTGGTGATAAATACAGAAGTGGTGACGTGTTTCTACTATACTTTTCCTGTGATTGTTTTAGCTCTGGTTTTGACTTACTGTACAAATGCTGAGGCAAAATACGTCTACAGGTCTATTGATATGAAGATTTTGGTAGCATTTACTGGGAACTGTAAAGTGATGAAAACAAGCATCATAATAATTTGCAATAGCTTTGTAATTGAGTTTTTTTACTGATTGGACCAACTTTTCCCCCCCAAAAATGTAGACTCTAATAACTCTAGAACCACAATTTATGAGAATGATGTTGATCTTAACACCAGAATCCCACCTCACTCAGAAGTCCAAGTGACTTCAACCTATCTAGATAAGGAAAAGCAGATGGTAATTGATTGTAACCAAGAGTAACTTTCAGATTCATTTATATACACAATATATATTTCTAAACCGCATGTTCGAAAAAACACAAAAATCTGCTTGATCAGGAACAGGGTTACATTGCCTGGTCTTGGATCTATTAATAATGTGCGCAGCTTTAAATGGGAAATCTAGTGTCAAATTTCAAGATGTTGTCCATTTCTCAGACAACTTTTTCTTGATTGCTTTATTCCACAGTGTAGATTAAGAACAGCCTATACTCAATGCCAGTGCAATCCCAGCGACATTGGCATTTGGTATTTCTGGGCTCTTGAGACTTTTTTATGCCTTGTGATCTTTGCAGCCAATCAAAGGCTGCTTTACTCTCTTGAAATGTATCTCAGAAGAAGTGAGAGCTGTTGCTGCTGATTGAGTATAGGGCTCATGTGGCATAACAATGTCACACGAGCGCCAGGAGACCAGCCTCCAACATTGCTGGAACAAATTCCAACATCAGTGGTGTGTATAGGCTGTTCTTATTTTACATGGGGAAAAATAGCAATTTAGAAAAGGTTGTCTAAGTAGAGGACATATCCGAGAACTGATTAATCACCAATTCCAGCTGTTGCAGGGGGAGCCCACCTTCAAGGGTACCAACAACGTCAACTTTCTGTACATGTACTGTTCATTGATTTTTGGAAGCCATTTTTGACTGTGCTAGAAATATAACGCAGAAGGCAGAAAAGCGGTAACATTTTTGATGTTTTTACCCTTTTTTTAGGCAACACGTATGCCTATGTTAAGCCAAATTACAAAATCAATAAT
The DNA here is from genome assembly GCA_009801035.1 of Oophaga pumilio. Classification (NCBI taxonomy): domain Eukaryota; kingdom Metazoa; phylum Chordata; class Amphibia; order Anura; family Dendrobatidae; genus Oophaga; species Oophaga pumilio. The sequence continues at coordinate 92,255 of VIAB01005191.1, read as the reverse complement.
GCAGGCACAATGGCATAAATACGTGGGTACATTTGAATGTGTTTGCACAAATAACACTACTTAAGAAGTACATTAATTAAGTAGTCTTATTCCTATAAGATAATATTATTATTGAGTTATGCATAACATATTTTCCTTAATGCTATATTTTGTACGCAGTACAATTATTTCTCACTGTCTTCTCACTCGCTTTCTACATAGTGAATATTAAGGTGACAATTCTTGCATACTTATTACTGTAGAAAGCAGGCAAAACAAAGTAACTAATTATACTGCCAAAAAGGTGTGTAGAATTCATGTTATAGATTTCAGATTTTTACCATTAGGGGATGAAAAAGAACGTGCAAAGAGATGGATAGCACCAATTGATGGGTGGCAGGCTGACCGAGTAAGATCACTTTCCATCTACTGAGACCAATCATGTATAATGTCCTAATCAATAACAATTTAAAGCCCTAATCTTCTAAAAGAGATGCAATTCTGAAAGCTCCCATGAGTTACAGACTAAACAAGACAATAGATTTGTAGTCAAAGTATCCAGCCTACAACTATTTTGGATATGAATGCAATAGATGTGTTTACTCTCTGGAATAAATAAACATATTAGTTATAAATGACCAATTAAATACATTCTACTCATTAACAATGTAAATGGGTAGTGGTAGGCAAGGGCGGTTAAAGTTGATGGTAACGCTTGTAGGGCAGGGTAGGTGACGCAGTAAATTAATCTGAGGACAAAGCAGGGTACAGTCTTCACACTTTACTCACAGTCTTTCAGGTTACAATCACCAGCCGGGGTTCTGTGTCCTCTGGGTCAGTGGTCCAGCCAGCTCTCGGGTAGTTTGGGGAACACTTTACCAGACCCCCTTCTTATGTTCCTTCTCTGGTCATCTCTTCCAGCGCCGGCTCATGCCACTCCTGCACTGCATCTCACACACAGTGTCCCAAGCCAGCAGCCTCAGATCCTGTCGGGCGATGTCCTCTTGGTCCCCTTGATCTTATGCGGCTACCTTTTCAGCGAAGGTGTGTGGATTTGGCTGTCGCACATACAGTCACAACAGCCTCCGTTTTTCTAGCTGAGTCTTACAGTCTCTCCAGCAGTCTGGGGCCTTTCCCCAACTGCAACCTGGTCCTTCTCTCCGACTATGATCAGACTGGATTCGGGTGCCACGGGTGGATTCTTCACTTCCCTGGCCCTTAGGATCACTTCTTTCCTCTGGAGCTCCTTTCCTCGATACTGCTCCTCTCAACAGCTGACTACATTCCCTCCAACTGTCATACTCACTTTCCCGCTTGAACTGGGGCTCCTCTCCTTTTCCTAGGAGTGGTGTGGTGTAGAATGCACATATGCGAGTACTGGTTAGTGTCCCCTCCTTATCCGAGAGCTAAGTACCACAACTCTGGCTGAGGTGCAGTACTTCTGTGGCGACTGGACCCTCAGGGGCGTTCACATTCACCTATCGGCTCACATCCCCAGCCCATCCATTATTCACCACCACCCGTTCGGTCCTTGACGCATCTTCCGTTTCCCCACCTCTCGTTTTGAAATGTTTGGTCCTCTCGCACTGTGCCAAATTTCCACGTGTCATTATGTCTAGGAGCGTTCTACTAAGGTTATACATTAAAACAACAATTGCTTACTTTCATGAGTAGTAAAGTATATTTGATGTTAAAGTTTATCTTCATATTCCAGAATGTGTTTGACTATTGAGAAAGATAGGTTATCTGATTAGCATTAGACATTAGGAGAGCAAAGTAGACATGGAATCTCTGCTATTACAGATCATTGATTTGTAACCTACGATATATGGGCTGTTTTCTTATGTTCATATAGAAATTAGTTTTTATTGTAGTTCCTAGACCACATTGATGGGTCAGGGACAGTAATGAGAAAAAGCAGGAAGCAATTTGTTATTTTGCTCTGTTTCCTATAGTCACGCTATTGCTTGTTAGCAGAAGAAAATAAAGGAGTTATATAAGAAACAAAGCACATTTCAATCCATGTAAGCACACATTCTTTATTCTAAGACTGTATTATTCTTCTCTGGTAAGGCATTGAACCATATTAAATGGTGTACAGTAGGTCTGTATTTTTTCATGTCTTCATTTTTTTTTTTCCATTTTGACATATAGCTCTCAGAGGAAAGGACAAGAGATCAGTGGTGGATGCAGTGGAAGAGAATGACAAAATAAGCCTGTGAAGTAGGTGTAAAAATTAGTTGGGCAACAAGTAGGAAGCAATAGATTTACTATGAGTGAAGGATTTATTCTTAATGAGAATGGAAATTTGAAAAAGAATGGGAGAATCTAGTGGTCTTTTGGGTGAAGGACAGAGGCAACAGAAGAGAAAATATTCATCAGAAAACAAATAGCGCTGATGTATTGTCCAAGGATTGCGATCTGTATACCAGTCTTAATTTTTCTGACATTTTTGCTGTCTGCAGCATTTACTTACATAACCAACCAATTAACAATCAAAGAGGGCAAGTCATTAGATTCCACAACACAAACTGCACATATAATAAAATGTATTTATTTGTCATGATGAAGTTGGTGCCTTTACTTTTAAAATCTATGTCAGAATAGCTTCAAAATCCAGGCTTTAAATATATGAGTCCAGCTAGAGAGTATAAAGATCTCATGAATCCAAGGGTATTTGTAAGCAGAGGCAAATTTCTGCCCACCTTAACTAACGAAGAAACTGCAATTTGTATTAATCAGTGTGATATCTGGGTGTGAAGGACTCTAAGGAGCTTGTAAGGCAGGAATTGTTATACACATGGATTTTCAAAGCAAATACACAGACTCATCAGGTCAGAGAGATCTGTCTAACAACTTTACTAGTGTGCGTGTGTGTGTCTGTGTGTGTGCGTATGTCTGTGCAATGTGGGTCTGCGCGTGTGTGGTCTGTGTGCGAGTGTGTGTTTGTGTGCATGTGGTGTATGTCTGTGTACATATTGGTCTGCGTGTGTGTGTCTGTATGTGTCTCTGTGCATGTGGTGTGTGTGTGTCTGTGTGTGGCATGTGTGTGGTCTATGTGTATGTGTCTGTGTGCGTGTGTGTGTCTCTATGTGTGTGGTGTCTGTGTGAGTGTGTGTGTCTCTGTGCATGTCGTGTCTGTGTGTGTGTCTCTGTGCATGTGGTGCGTGTGTCTGTGTGTGGTATGTGTGTGTGTGTGTCTGTGTGCATGTAGGTCTGCATGTGTACGGTTTGTGCGTGTGTGCTTGTGCGTCTGTGTGTGCGGTGTGTGTTCCTGTGTGTGTCTGTGTTGTGTGCGTGTGTATGAGTCTCTGTACATGTTGTGTGTGTGTGGCATGTGTGTGGTCTATGGGTATGTGCATGTGTGTGTCTCTGTGTGTGTGGTGTCTGTGTGCGTGTGTGTCTGTGCGTGTGGTGTCTGTGTGTGGTGTCTGTGTGTGGTGTCTGTGTGCATGTCTTGTCTGAGTGTGTGTCTCTGTGCATGTGGTGTGTGTGTCTGTGTGTAGTGTGGTGTGTGTGTTGTCTGTGTACATTTGTCTGTGTGCGGTATGTGTGTGTGGTGTGTGTGTGTCTGTGTGCATGTAGGTCTGCATGTGTGCGGTTTGTGCGTGTGTGTTTGTGCGCCTGTGTGTGTGGTGTGTGTGCCTGTGTGTCTGTGTTGTGTGCGTATTTATGTGTCTGCTTATGTGTCTATAGTTTGAGATTTGAAAAATTAGATTTCTTCAAGAGAATTTTGTCAACCCCTTCTTTTATATAGTAAGCTCTCAGAGGCCCTCTTCTCTTTCCCTTCCCTATGTTCCAGTCTTTCGCTCATTTTGTTAATTGTACTAGTTTTTTATTTTGTATTTATGTATCTACTAGACACCTGCCTGCACCCTTATTATATGTACAACACCCTGGAATAATCATTATCATCAACATCATCATCGTCACACTATTAATAATAATAGATGATTTCTTCCTTTTAGTATCTGTGATTCTGCTTTGCAGATTAATATTGTTTTATTATATTTACCCCAATGTGTGAGTGTGAATGATTTCTACAGTCTTTTGAGCATTGGACTGACAGGTCTTATTTTACCAAGCACATCCTGTTAGGTCAACACCTTTTTTAATCTATACAATACTGAGACTTCAAGTTTTTCAAACAATAAGGTGGAGGACAGCTAGACAGACATCTCGAGTCTCTATGAGGAGCTTTTTGACATCTGTAGAGAAACCAGGATCATGATAATATCTGGCATCTGGTTGCAGTCAATTAAAGAACTCTTAAATGGCCTGAAGCTCTTTCGGATAGTCACAATAAGGTAATGGATCTTCTTCATTCTTCTTCTGCTAAGTCTATTAAATAATCAAAGTTCACAAGCACTAATCTATTAAAAGTACAAAAAGTAACTTAAATTTGATGTCACCTTATAGATCTGTTAAAGACGGAAAAAAAATGTGGACAAAATAAACAAACTATTTACTGGCAACAGCCATTCAAAGCAAACTTTCACAGGTTTGTCTCCACAGCTATTTAATTTCTTGAAATAATATTTTACACTATTGTTCATTGTTTTATTTCTTTAATTAAATCTGCACAATTAAATGCTTGCCTTATTTTTATAAACTACATGTAAATAAATATCACACACATATACAAGAAATATTGTAATAATAGCTTAACTCTGACATTTACTAGTTTCTCCACTTTTTCACCTCCTCTGAAAACATATTTTGGATAAAGAAAAACATATTGATTAAAGGTAGGTAGGCATACACACAGATTTTGCTGCTGTTTTTTATTGCTAAATCTTATTCCAGAGCTGGTCTCACAGCTACACTGCTCAGTACTGCTGTTTGAAATACTGCATGCTACTTTTTATTATGTGCTACATAAAGAAATGGAAAACTAGAATCTCTCCTTTCTCTATGTACTGTGTATGAGAGAAATCATAGCAGCAAGTCTCTAGTCACTAGGTTTGATTGTCTTCTTTTAAAGGAGAACCACTCAAAAATATACAGATTTGGCAAAAATGAAGAGACCACTTTCCACTTTCAAATGTTATGTTTGTATGATTTTTCTCTTTATAGGTATATTTTTGAGTAAAATGTAAATTGTTCTTTTATTCTATAAACTACTGACAACATGTCTCCGAATTTCCAAGCAATAAATTTTGTATTTTTTTTCTGACAAAGATAAATGGTCAAAATAAAAAAAACCAGTGCTTTCAGACCTCAAATAATGTGAAGAAAACAGTTCATAATCATTTAGAAACAATAATACTAATGTTTTAACTCAGGAAGAGTTCTGAAATCAATATTTTGTGGAATAACCATGAATTTTAATCACAGCTTTCATGCGTCTTGACATGCTTTCCACCAGTCTTTCACACTGCTTCTGGTGCAAAAATGTAAGCAATTCTTCTTTGTTTGATGGCTTGTGACTATCCATCATCTTCTTGATTACATTCCAGAGGTTTTCAATGGGGTTCAGGTCTGCAGAATGGGCTGGCCATGACAGGATTTTGATGTGGTGGTCTCTTAATTTTTGCCAGAGCTGTATATATTTAAACTACAAACATTGGGTTATTCAGTAAATAAACATAATAGTAGGCTTATGATTTGTGGTATATATGACTCTCTTGCTGTCAACTATTTATAAAAGATTATAAACCATTTTCAGATAAAGCAAGCATATGTAAAACATAAAAAGAAGATAAAGCATTAAAATGTATCATAACTAATAGAACACAGCAAAAACCAGAAACCATAGAGATAGGTATTCTCCAATCAAGTTATAATCTATGAAAATGGGGGTACATACAAACGGTGGGGAAAAGTAGCAGTCTTTCTGTCTTAGTGCCAAAAACTAATTAAAAATCTGACACAAAACAAAATTTAGTGTTTAAAGAGAACTTGTCTGCAGGTTTGTCCCATATGAGATAAGACCATCACCTTTCAGCTCATATATACAGCATCCTATAATGCTGTTAATATGCCCACAACTCGAGCTGCAAGACAAAAAAGACCATTCCTTATACTTAACTGCAGTGCGGTCGGGTCTAATGGGCATCACTGTTTAGGTTTGGTGCCTCCCCTCTTCTTTCGATGATATCCTCCTTGCGTCATGTGGATAATGTGTCCCTACGTCGAAAGAAAAAGGGAGGCACCAGACCAGGAATAGCGACGTCCATTGGATCCGACCACTCTGCAGGTGAATATAATAAAAAGGGTTTTAATTGTCTTGCAGGTCAGGTTGGGGGCATATATACATAATTATAGAATGCTGTACTGCTGTACATGAGGGCTGAAAGGTGGTGGTCTTATCTCATATGGGTCACACCTGGCAATAGGTTTGCTTTAAGAGAAAGCTCCAGAGACTCCAAGTGAGGTTTGCTGAGTGAAGTAAGGCTGCATTAAAGGAGCAGGTAAATGCACACTTAAACACAATATCATTGTTCAACAGAAGAGCATAAGAAGCTAGAGTTTGGTGTTTTCTTTATACTTTTTTTTTCATTGTTTTTCTGCTGTTATTTGTGAAAGTGAAGAAGGCTCAACTTCAATATTGCCATAAGAAGCATCGGTACGAGTTTGCAAATAAGTACCAAAAGTAGACATTTAATTATTTGAAATGGGTGATTTGGAGCAATGACACAAAAATCAATAGATTAGGCTCTGATAGCTGCAAATGGGTCTAAAAGAAACAAGGGGAAAATGGGCTGATGGATTGAGAAATTGAAGGAAATGTCAAGTTCTGTGGTTGTTTCAAAGCCAAAGTCATTGGATACTTGGCCAGGATCGATGGCAATCTCAATACTGAGCTATATATGAGTATCCTACAAGATGTTTTACTTCGTACACTCAAGTACTATGGGTATGAAAAGAACGACACAGTGTTCCAGAAGGACAACAACACAAAGCATATGACGAGATTGGCGACAAAATGGTTCAATGACAGTGAAGTAACATAGTAACACAGTAAAATAGTTTGTAAGGTTGAAGGAAGACTTTAAGTCCATCTAGTTCAACCCATAGCCTAACACGCCTAACATGTTGATCCAGAGGAAGGAAAAAATAATTTTGTCCGTCATGGGATTTTTTAGTGTAAATAATGTTGAAAAAAAGTCATTTAGTATATTGGATTTTTCCTCATCCTCAGCCACCATTTCACCCAGATTATTTTTATGGGGACCAACACAATCATTTCTTACTTTCTTACTATTTATGTAGATTAAGAATATTTTCGGATTATTTTTAGTGTCTCTGGCAATGAGTCTCTCTGCCTCAATCTTTGCTGTTTTGACTTGCATTTTACAGAATTTATCTAATTTTCTGTATGTATTTAATGCCTCATCACTACCTACTTGCTTTAACCCCTTAACCCCAAGGGTGGTTTGCACATTAATGACCGCGCCAATTTTTACAATTCTGACCACTGTCTCTTTATGAGGCTATAACTCTGGAACGCTTCAATGGATCTTCACGATTCTGAGACTGTTTTCTCGTGACATAATGTACTTCCTGATAGTGGTAAAATTTCTTAATTTGCATTTAATTATGAAAAAAATGGAAATATGGCAAAGATTTTGAAAATTTTGCAATTTTCAAACTTTGAATTTTTATTCCCTTAAAACAGAGAAATATGTCACACAAAATAGTTACTATATAACATTTCCCACACGTCTACTTTACATAAGCACAATTTTGAAACAAATTTTTTTTTTTGCTACGAAATTATAAGGGTTAAATTTGACCAGCGATTTCTCATTTTTACAACAAATTGTACAAAAACATTTTTTTTGGGACCACCTCACATTTGAAGTCACTTTAAGGGGTCTATATGGCAGAAAATACCCAAAAGTGACACCATTCTAAAAACTGCACCCCTCAAGGTACTCAAAGCCACATTCAAGAAGTTTATTAACCCTTCAGGTGCTTCACAGGAGCTGAAGCAACTTGGAAGGAAAAAATGAACATTTAACTTTTTAGTCACAAAAATGATCTTTTACAAACAATTTTTTTATTTTAACAAAGGTAAAAGGAGAAAATGGACAGAAAAAGTTGTTGTGCAATTTCTCCTGAGTACGCCGATACCCCATATGTGGGGGAAAACCTCTGTCTGGGGCCCGGCAGGGCTTGAAAGGGAAGGAGTGCCGTTTGACTTTTTCAAACCAAAATTGGAGGGAATTGAGATTGGATGCCATGTCGCGTTTCGAGAGCCCCTAATGTGCCTAAACAGTGGAAACCCCCCCAAGTGACCCCATTTTGGAAACTAAACCACCAAAGGAACTTATTTAGATGTGTGGTGAGCACTTTGAACCCATAAGTTTATAACGCTCGGGCGTGAAAATAAAAAAATTATATTTTTTCCACAGACATGATCTTTTAGACCCCAATTTTTTATTTTCCCTAATGTAACAGGAGAAATTAGACCTCAATAGTTGTTGTCCAATTTATCCTGAGTACATTTATACCGTATATGTGGGAGAAAACTATTGTATGGGCAAACGTAGGGGCTCGGAAGGGAAATAGTGAGGTTTTGGATTGCAAACTTTGATGAAATGGTCTGCATGCGTCATGTCATGTTTGGAGAGCCCCTGATGTGCCTAAACATTGGAAACCCCCACAAGTGACCTCATTTTGGAAACTAGAACCCCAAAGGAACGTATCTAGATGTCTGGGGAGAACTTTGAACCCCCAAGTGCTTCACAGAAGTTCATAACGTAGAGCCATAAAAATAAAAAATCATATTTTTTTCCACACAAATGATATTTTTCCCCCAATTTTTTATTTTCTCAAGGTTAACAGAATAAATTGGATGCCAAGGGTTATTGTGCATTTTGTCCTGAGCACGCTGATACTCCATATGTAGGGGTTAACCACTCTTTAGGTGCATGGCAGAGCTCGGAAAGGAGGAGCATCGTTTGACTTTTTCATCGCAGAATTGGCTGGAATTGAGATCAAACGCCATGTCACATTTGAAGAGCCCCGATGTGCCTAAACAGTGGAAACCCCCCACAACCTTTAACCCCAACCCTAACCCTATCTTTAGTCCCAACCCTAACCCTAACTTTAGCCCCAACCCTAACCCTAATGGGAAAATGGAAATAAATACATTTTTCAATTTTATTTTTTTTCCCTAACTAAAGGGGTGATAAAGGGGGTTTGATGTACTATTCATGGCGGGTTTTTATGTTTGGCAGCTGTCACATGCTAAAAAACGCTTTTTATTGCAAAAAGTAATTTTTGCATCACCACATTTTGAGAGCTATAATTTTTCCATATTTTGGCTCACAGAGTTATTTGAAGTCTTGTTTTTTGCAAGATGAGTTGACGTTTTTATAGGTACTATTTTTGAGCACATGACATTTTTTGATTGCTTTTTATTATGATTTTTGGGAGGTTAGAATGAACAAAAACCAGCAATTCATGAATTTCTTTTGAGGAGGGCGTTTATACTGTTCTGCGTGTGGTAAAATTGATAAAGCAGTTTTATTCTTAGGGTTAGTACGATTACAGCGATACCTCATTTATATAATTTTTTATGTTTTAGCTCTTTTATACAATAAAAACATTTTTATATAAAAAATAATTATTTTAGCATCGCTTTATTCTGCGAGCTATAACTTTTTTTTTTGCTGATAACGTTGTATGGCAGCTTGTTTTTTGTGGGACAAGATGAAGTTTTCAGCTGTACCATGTTTATTTATATCAGTCTTTTTGATCACGTGTTATTCCACTTTTCGTTTGGCGGTATGATGATAAAGCAGTATTTTTTGCCTTGTTTTTTTTTTTAAGGTCTTTGCTAAAAGGGTTAACTAGTGAGAAAGTTTTATAGGGCGGGTTGTTATGCACGTGGCGATACTAAGTATGTGCACTTTTTTTATTTACTTAATAATAATGTGTTTATTGGGGAAATATATATTTGTTTTATTTACTTAAGGATTTTTTAAAAATATTTTTACACAGTATAATTGTTTTTTTTATACATTTTTACTTTGTCCCAGGGTGGGACATCACTATATAGTGTCAGATCGCTGATGTCACTGGTGTGTCGCCACGAAGATCGTCGCGATTACACAACCTGACTTCTCACAGCTGAGTTTTCGGTGCTTGGTGTTTGTCGGCAGTGAGGGAGTTAATTCTCCCTCTTTCTGTGCTAGACGAGGCCCAGCCTCGCCCAGCTGCAGTTAATGCTGCACTAATGAGATTCCTTCAAATACCTGCCAGTCTGCTAGGGAAGTGTCGGTGAAAGCATTCATGCAGACCAGCAGAGCGGATCGTGGTATTGTGAAGTCTGAAGTGAAGAGTACCTGGTGTGGTTTTCTCCCCTCCTCGCTTTATTATTTATCTCCTTACCCGTTGGTGTTCCCTCTGTATTTGTAGAGTGAGTTTTGTATGCAAGGTGGTCTTTTATTTTACCTCTTGTACTGTCTCGTTCGTCTTATACTGTGTGTAGGCATTTACCTTCCCGTTCCCTGTGGTGGTGATCAGGGTCCTTCTCAGGACTAGATTACAGAGGGTCAGGGATTCACAGGAGATAGGGTTACGCTGGTGGCCTGGACCTCTGTACCATCAACAGTACCTCCAGGTAGAGGGATTAGTCAGGGCCCCAGCTTAGGGTCAGCATAGACCCCGGACCTCCTGTATACAGTGACAGCGTGACAGCTGATCTGACACTTTGCAAAGCACTGTGTCAAATCAGCGATCTGACAGGCAGTGCAGGAGGCTTGCCGACTCCTGCTCTCAGCAGGCACTGGCAAGCCACCTCCCTGCAGGACCCAGAAGGACCCCGCAGCCATCTTGGATCTGGGGGCCTGCAGAAAGGAGGCTATCGGAACAACGCAATCACATTGCTTTGTTCTGAGAGTCTCAATGAAGCAAGCAGGGAGCCCTGTGATGCTTCCCTTTGCCACTGGAACACTGCGATCATGTTTGAACACAGCGTTCCAGGGGTTAAAGTGCTGGGAGCAGTCCATGAGAATCAGCTGACACCCGGCCGCGATCGGTGAACTCCCCCCGTGAGCACGGCTGATCGCCCATGACGCACTATCCCGTCCATGGGAATTAAGTCCTAGGGCACATGGACGGGATAGTAGAAAGGGGTTAAGATTTATGGTGGTGGCAGTCCTTAATTCTGCACTAAAAATGGTGTGCATGCAATGTGTAAGTGCATGTTCACACTAGCCACTGAATAGAAAAAAAACAAAGGCAGAAACATAATGATTGAGTACCCTGTAGTAAATAAGTTAACAGCATAGTGCATGAAAATAATCTACAGTACTTAGTTAATATATTTTTTGATAAAAAAAATGCAAAAGCAATTCCACCACTCCACGGTGACCATAATTTGGAAGTCCTAACTCTAATATTAAAAACACGCTGCATGCACACCAGTTTATATCCCAGTACATACCTTTGGGTTTTTTCCATCTGTTTGCATCGTGTGCATGTAAAAGGAGTGGCCTGCCTTTCCTTTGAGCTGGACACCATACTGATGTTGTCTCCTATAGCTGTGTGTCCACTAGTTGGGCTCACTCCGTCTCAGTCCTTATCCACATGCATGTCATTTGACAAACAGTAAGGTTTTTAATATTAGAGTTAGAACTTTCCCAATTGCGGTCACTGTGGAGAGGCGGAATGGCTTTCACATTTTTTTGATCAAAAAATGTGTTAACTAAGTACCGTGTATTATTTTCATGCACTATGCTGTTTATTTATTTACTGCAAGTTATTCAGTCATTATGTTTGTTTTTTTCTTATTTCTTCACTAGTTGTTAGCACTCACATTAGAACTGTCAGATTACACATGACTATGGCCGGCTGTAGATACAGCATATACAATGATTTTACAAGGATTTTATGTTATTTTTTCAGTATAATATGTCTACTTATTGTAGCTTAGCATTTAACATTTTAAAAAGTCTGTAATATAAAGGACACATTAGTACATTCTAAAAGTGTAATATTTGAACTATGGAAACTTGGATTTGCTCTGAAATCCTTAATCCTTGAAATCAGAAAATCGAAAGAAAGTGAAACATGAATCTGGAGTACGTTCTATGTAGGTCAACTTGTATTGATTACCCTTAAAGTAAATGAATGTGTTCAGTGGACACTCTGCAGACTTCAAACACATTTAGAAAAAGGTTTAATTCTAGTTGCAAATGCATCTTTCAGTGCAAAAATAATGTTTATTCATTATCAAACATAGATTAAGTATAGAAGTTAAGAAATCTCTCGCCACCTGTGATAGATAAATAAACATTATTAAGTGGTAAAAAAGAAAGTGTAAAAAAATATGAAAAAAATAAACATTTTCAATTTATTATTCATACAATCAACATTTCAAAATAATGTAACATAATAGGAAAGATAAATCTTCTTTTATGCTCTGTCTGATTTTAGGGTGGAGTGGTTATACATAATTATAAAGTTGTGTTTCCAGTTGGGCTTTTCTGTTTGGATTTCACCAGGTTTTAAATAATCAAATTGTGTTAAAGATGTAACCTTTTAATTTGCTGACTTAATTATGAATCATAGTTTGATAATATCACATTAGATCTAGTGCACTGTGTGCATAATTATTACACATGTGAGTATTTTGACCATAACATTGTTTATATGCAGATTTTTCAACTCCAAGCTGGAAAAAATTGAATCTTTATTGAAAGAAGCAGATCCGGTGTTTTGCATTTGTGTAATGAGGGGGCTGTGGTGAGGCCTAATGTTACAACATCCTTTCCTTTATCAAGGTGTGCAGAATTATTAGTCCGTTTGTTTTCCTCAGGGAAAATGGGCCCAAAAAGAGATTTCACTGACTTTGAAATATCAAAAATTTATACAAGTCTTACACAAGATGCAGCACTTCTCAAAATGCTAAGATTTTGGGATGGTATCACAGTATTATCAAAAGTTTTGCTGCAAATAATCAACAGGGTCACTAATAAAATGTATGGCCACACATTAACTACCAAAATTTTGAGAAGAATCAAATCTGAAATGACTAAGAACTCGTTATTCTCCAGTGCTGTCAACTCCCTGGTGGCCCAGAAATGCAAGGTTCAGGACTATGGCTAATGTGAGGAAGGCTGAAACACGACCACCACTGAATAAACACATAATGTGAAATGTCAAGACTGGAAATACCTGAAGATAGATTTTTTAAATGTTTTATGGACTGATGACATGAGAGTGACTCTTTGAGGACTAGATGAATCGGCCCATGGCTGGACAGTAATGTACACAAACCTCCACTTTGACTCACACACCAGCAAGCTGGTGGTAGGGTACTGTTATGGGCTGGAATATTTTAGGATTAGATAATTGGACCTTTTTGGGTTGTGGGTGGACTTGAAAAAAGTCTATTCTCAAAACTGGCAGTAGGTTTGGGAGTTTATTTTAAGTAGCGATCCAAGAAAAAGTGTACATATTTAAAAAAAACAACATTATTTTCATGCAAGACAAAGCTGCATTGCATGCATCGAAGTCTCCAATGCATGGCTTCCAGTAAAAGGCATTAAAGGGAACCAGGTAGCAGAACTGTTCACTGTAACCTACACACTTTGTCAGGTTGGCGCCATTATACTTATTAAAATGATACCTTGGTTTATGAAATCCGTCTTGTGGTTGTTGTTTAATCTTTATTTTCAGTTTTGAGTTAATGATATGCTCGTGCTATGGGGCAGCCTATGGGCGGAGCTTTATGTGATGCTCTGATTTTCTATTCATCAGTATGGCTTCTGACAGGTCACTGATAGTGTTGAGCGATACTGCTCGGTATCGAAAAA